>JBCJKH010057080.1:1190-15615 GCA_039877255.1 Loriculus beryllinus | reverse complement strand
GTTAAACTTCATGAGGTTGGCATCAGCCCACCTCACAAGCGTGTCAAGGTCCCTCTGGATGGCATTCCTTCCCTCCACGGTATCCACCCAACCACACAGCTTGGTGTCATCGGCACTGTCCTATGTTTTAGCATTCATGAAGTCTTCAGGTAACTTGCTCCTGTTATGACAGTGCATCTTAAATCTATGCAGTACTGTATTGCTCTGACAGTTCAGATGCTTGTTTATTATTGTTGCATTTAGTTAACACTACTTAGTTTGTAACATTTCTGCAGTTAGCATCTCTTTAGGACTGGTTTTCTCTGTACTCGCTGAATATAGTAAAAGGAACTGGGAAGATGTTAGGAACTGTGGGGTACAGTTTTCCTGTGTTTGATACGGGCCAGTAAGCTCAAAGGTACATAGGGGTTATGAAATGAAGATCTGATGGTGTAAGCCATATGACTGTAGAAAAGTGTGTGAGAAGTGTTTGTGATTTCTTCTGGCAAAACCACTGATTCTCCTCTCTGCCCCCTCTTAAAATACACACACTGGAAAAAAAGGTTTTGAGCGAGCCTGGTGTGTGAAATCAGAATTTATAATTGTACAGGTATTTGGAAATAGGCCTGTTTCTGTGAAATTTAATTTTTCCAGTAATTTGGATTGCTAATGAGAGAGGAGCCAGTAGTTGCTCAGCTGTTCCCTGGAAGTGCTTTTTTTAAAGTATTCATCTCAGGATTAAACTAGTCACAGCATTTCACTAAGCTTGAATGCTTTAATTAAATTTTGTTACTAGATGTAACAGAATTAGCCATTACAGGTCAACTTGTGTTGACCAAGTACTCCTTTCTTCCTGACTTGATGCTGGTTTTTTCTTCATCAACAGAGCCATCTATCTCAACATACTGACCATAACTGCTGTGCAGTTAGCTCCACCATTGTTTGGTTTTTTTAAAGGACATGAATGACAAGCATGCTTCTGAATGCTTGAAAACATGTTTTGGCTGTTTGTTTTTGTAACAGACCAGACTTTCTTGCTCGGTTGTGGTTTGTTGTTGTTGTTTGTTTGTTTGGGGGGGGTTGTGTTTATGGGTTTTATCTTTGTTTGCTTTTGTGGGGAAAAAAAAAAGTGCTTGCTAAAATTAGTTGCCCTAATTGCTTTTTTCTAGCGAGGCAAAGTAGCATAAATCCTCTAAAACATGAAGAAATAAAATGTGATGATGGATTTTGGTGGTTACCAGTGTGTGGAGTTCGAGAAATTTAAAAAAAATAAATGAAATAAATTGTTTTCTAGGATCTCAAAATATTTCAGGCCTATCTTAATTTCTGGCAAGAACCATAAATTAACTAATACCAAGTGCTGAGGAGACACAGTTTAAGCATTTTGATTTCTTCTACTGAAAATAAAATACTTGGGGGGAAGCACTTTTTTGTATTTTATTATTAATAAGCTATTAAGAAAAAGTACTGCTACTCAAGAAAAAGTTTGCATTTCCCTCCATAAAAATAGACTTAATACCTATGAAGGTAATAATTAAGTGAATGTTTTAGGTGACAGTGTGATGCCACTTGCTAACAGTGATGTCCTCCATGACCAAAGACCCAAAACCAAAATTTGACCTTCATATTTTTCTATCTTGTATGGTTTTAGTCAAACTTATACTGATGTTTTTCTACTAAAGCCCTTAGAGACGAAGCTGATTTCTGAAACCTCATCTGTTTGTCAAGCAGAACAAGTCGCCAGAGTTATAGTCAAAGATGCCATAGTAAGTAAATTATCTCTTTAAAGTAAAGTTACCTTTTTAAAGTCTCTCATTGGAGAGACAAGGACTGCATGTAATACTTGTTCAAGGCTGTGAGGCAATTGCTAAGCTAAGTGCAGAATCACTTTACAGGAAACTATACTCTTCAATTAGTTTGAATAGGAAGTATATTTTTTTAATTCTTTTGCTACTGTGCCCACAAATGACTTTATAAAATCTCTATATGATTTATGGTTGATTAAAATACATAAAATGCTGCTCTTAGTGGTTAAAAGTGTATTGTCTTTCTGAGGATTTCTTTTTTAATGTTTTGTTATTTGGAGTGCCTGTATGCTTAATAAACACCATGGAATGGAAACAAATGTAAAATTTCATGTTCCTAAAGCACCAAGATTTAAGCCTAAAATCTGTAATTACTTTGCAGTTCAAAATAATCTTGATCTTCAGCATGATTTACATTTACAACAGGTGTTCAGTTGTGAAGATTTTACAATATTTTCACAAATACAACGCATGAACAAAATTTGTCTGGTTTTTGGGGGATGAGTTTTAAAAGCAAGCACTACCTCTCACAGCATTCTGCTTTGATGCTTAAGGAAAACTAATCTCTTCTCTAATCTTAAGCATGTGGTATTTCTACACCATGCTTTCCAGCACTTGGGGTGAAATATTAGCTCAGGCATCGTCTTTATGCACTCAAGCTATCAGTGGAGAAGTCTGTACTGTAGAAGCTGATGGTCCTCTCGGTTGTGTGTTGGGAAATAACAAAGTCTCTAGCATAGATTTACTCTTTACTGCGATTCAGGATCACTACCACCTACTTTCACTTCCGCATTCCATAGATTTAGTCCTGCAGTGTTTTGGAAAGTCTGTTTTCCAGCATAAAGTCTGCTTGGAAAAAAAGGGGAGAAGCCTGCCGTTTTCCTTATGAGTAGTCAAAACCCAACCAACCAGCCAACATGGTGTCTATCTCCCATCTTCTGCCAGCTGAATTGCTTAGCAGCCTGTGTATCTCATAGTTTTGAGGAGGGCAAGGTAAAAATCCTTGACATAGATGGAGGACCTGTTACCTAGCATCTGAAATGCACCCACCTGCCAAATTTCATGTGACAGTGAACTAATTTTAACAAAAGGCAGGCACTGATTTATTCTGCAGTTACTGTAGTGATTGCTGATCTGGTGACTTGACAGAGTTAGGGTGTAATTCTGCCTCTGAAATACATTTACCATCAGGAAGTCTGTTGTGCATTTTCTCAATCAATAAGGATGCTTCAAGAAGAAATTTAGTGCCTTCTATCTTGTAAAGAAATCTGCAGTAATGTAGCACATCTCTCTCTAAAGAGATGTTAGCTTCCTTGGCCATTTTCAAGTGAATGCCTTTTGGAATGTTGCTGTATAGCACAAAATATTTTTTAATATTAACTGTGTTAATAGTTTTTTACATAAAAATATTTGTTATTAGTGACATCAGTCAGCTGTGTTCATCAAGAATAGCTGTTGAAATATGGCAAATCACGTATTTGCTACGACTGGGTAAATTATTTTTTTCCTAATTGCTGTTTTCCTTCCGTCCAGCAAGGGAACTTTAACAGCTCAGTTGGCTCAGATGGTTACATGCTATCTATATTGACAAGTGGAATGTCACCAGTCACTTCTATTACTGAAGGTCTTCAGCAGGTAAGATTTGGGAAGGCACCGTAGTCATAATTTCTTATAGTTTAAAATAAGATGTTCACTTGTTCAAAATCAAAATTGTTTAAAATCAGTGTTCACTTGTGAACATTGATTATTTTTTTCATCAAATGGCTGCTAATACCATGGAGACTTGGGTTTAGGAAACTGAAGTAGTATTTTCAAGCAGAAGCAGGAAGTTGTTGGGAAAGCTAAGATTGCTACCTGCTACTCCGTCCTGAAGTGTTACATAGTTATGATGATTTTCATAAGTTAGTTTTCTTGAGATTACATTATGTTCTTGCCTGGAACTTTTTTATTTCATGAGTAAATAATATGCTGTAATCTGGGATTTTAAATGAATTGAAAGATGTTTCTCTCTGTTTCTAGGTTGTTTGCATGGGCATGTTTCGCATTGTTGGCTTATTTTACCTAGGAAGTTTTGACAGCATAGTGCGTCGCTGCATGATGCAAAGGGAAAAATCTGAAAGTGCAGATAAAACTGAGTAATCTTTACTTTGAATTGAAAGAAGAATGTCAAACAGTCTTGGACAGCTTGCTGCTTAAGTGGGACTCAGTTTTTCTTCTGAAGGATTTAGACTGGAAGTAATGGCATATGTGACAGATGAGTCCCCTCAAAAGCTATGAAAGAAAACAGAAGTACAACTCCAGAAAATGCCAAACTATGCAAAAGTGTGAATGAGGATTAGATTATTTTTTTGGGGTGATCTGAGGTGGAGATAATCTGGAAAACTTGTGATTCTGCAGAGTAGAAATTCAGAACATACTATGTGCAGTAATTCTGGACAGATGGTTAAGTTTTCTCACTTTGGTGCTTATGGACAAAATAAGTACCATGACAGACTGGGCTGAAGTTAGATTGAAGTCCCCGGAGCAAGTTGGTACCTTTTGCTAATGTTCTGGGACTGTTATTAATTTAGAATGTTAACTTTTCCTTTGGCCAGTCTGCAGGTCCTTCTGTCAATGACAGCTTTCCTATTCTATTTAACATGCAACTGTGGAAACCTTAAAATGGCAGAAACATTTGTATGATCCAAGCTTTCTCAAGCAGTCTGGGAGTAATTAAAAAGTATGGTTTAATATATGCATACTTTCTAAAGGGAGATGAAGAACCCATTCCCACAGAGAAATGCTAGGAGATGTGGTCGGGTCTGTAACTGTTCTGGCCTTTGATGTATGTTGTGAACAAAAAAAATCAAACCAGTATCAAGTGTGTTGATTATGACTTTCAGCATTTTAAGCCATTGAAATAATGTACAATTTTTACAGATATTTATCTGTACTTTCCTATCTGCCAGTTTTTGCTCTGGAAAGGAAAGTAGCGTAGTGCTACTGTTATGCACATTATTTTTCAAAGCTGCAAATGATGAGCCAAACTAGTAGTTGATGATAGGTTCAATTGTAATTAAAATGCCAGGCTCTTCCAGTAGCAGGAATGTAGCTTTGGGGCAGAGGGGGAGGGCTGTGTATCAGAAAGGCATTCTACATTAATTTTGTCATTGCACGGAAAAACTTTTGCATGGCAAGAAATCATTTAAAATACTCTCCTATGCCTCAGTTCTAGTTTGTTTCATTTACAGTATATGAAACAAGGCTGCTCAGTATCTGTTTCAGAATACACAGAACCCCGTGGTTGTTTCTAATTGATCTTAACACTGAAAAAACTTGATGCATAACAATGATGTTTTAAGGGTGCACTATGTATACTGTTTATTTAATGGACCACTGTAGCAAGTGCCTTGTGAGCTGCTTTTCTTTCAAAAGCTGCGTATTTTGTATTTGTTAGCACTGCTGTGCTTTCAATGTCATATTTTGCGTTTTCAGTCAGTACTCTGAATCTAAAATTACTCATAAAACTGGGCACTTTCACTTACTTGAAAGTAGTATTTAACAACCAAATGGGAAAAATTGTTTGCTTTTGTTAAGATATATTCTCTACATCTTCTTCAGAAGAGCTACTCAAGGTGAGATTAGAAATAATAGTTGGTTAACTGGAAAACCTTTAATATGTAATTTATTGAGGCTGTTTATTTTCTGTCTTTGAATTTGGTTGATCACGTTTCAGTTTTTCTTCACATAGACCAAACTTGCTTTAATACCTGGTTTACAAATGTTTTTTGGGGGGAAGGGTCACATTGGCACTCTCATTTTAAGTGGTTAGACTTTAGTTGAGGCATTGTTGAATTCATCACAAAGACGATGTTTTAGGTCGTGCCTCTTGATTTTGTTCAGATACGTGAAGCTGTGCATGCCTGTGTTATACTAGTTCTGAGAATAGGGCATATTCCTGTATTTTTAAACAGCTGGGCTTCAATACAAAGAAATCTAGTGTGCATATGTTTCCTGTGCTGCTTAATGTGAATGACATAATGGAGCATTTATCAGACATCCATTGTCAACATCGCTGTGTTTCTTAAAGCAACAGACAAATGCTATCTGGACCCTATTAATTGTGTTAATTTTTATTTTGATGAAAATCAAATATTCTTTGACCACCTGCATGAGATACCAAGATGGGTAAATCTGTTGTGATGTAATTTTAAAGAAATGGTTGCAAAAGTTACTTGACAGCAACACAAGCTTGAAGGTCAGGACTTATAACCAGTAAGACTTTGAATACTTGAATTTTTGGATCTTCAGCTTGGAGTGTTAAAGAGTTTGCATTTAAGAAACATAACCCAGAAGGTCAGAGCACACACAAGACACTATGGCAGCTGGGCGTCTTTAAAATATTTCGGGTTGGACATCACTAGTCACTGTTTCTTGACCAGAATCCTCCAAGTCATGACTGATAAAATTTCAGCTCAAGTCTCTGTGAAGGAGGAATAAGAATTCTGTGTGAAAATCATGGCCCTGATCTATAGACACTTGAGTTCACATCTGATCTTGCATAGTGTAAGTAGTTGTATTGACAGTAAAACTGTAGGTTGAACCCCTCAGTGACTGCACAAATTGGAACAAGGCAAGTTTTTGAAGAAACAAGTAAAGAATATCTTTTAAAATGTTCTAGTTTCTGTTGTTGCAAGTTAATGCTGTTAATTTCAACTGATAAACTTTTCAACTGTTTTATTGTCAAAACATAGTAAATTGTCAATAACAGCCTTTGGTGTAAATTTTGTTTTCTGATGCACATTCTTTATCAATATACTCATTTTAAGGTCCAATACTAAGTGAAGGAGATGCCTTGTAACCTTGTGTAAAAAATGTTTAGCAGCTGAAAAACTATTTTGCCAGTTTAAATGTTGTGAAACCTCTGCATTGAAATGTCTTAGCAATGTATTAGATCCGTGAAGAACTTCAAATAGACTTTATTACTTTTTGTCAGATTGTCAGTAATTTAATCACTTGTGCCATATCGGTCACTCTCTTGTCTCTTGTTTTCTTGGTCAATCTCTCAGACTCAATTTAGGCTTTTTGACAGTCTTTTCCATTCCGTGTAGTTTCTAATGACTGTCTGCTTTAAAATACAGATTCATTGTAACTTTACATATAGTTTATTTCACCAAGGTGTTCTTGTGCAATTTGAATAGATCTAATATTTTACTAAGAAATAAAGATATAGGTAAATAAACTTTATTTGCTGTGAAGAACTCTAGGCACTTTTAAATGGTAAAAATATATAGCATTATTTGTAAAAAAAACCTTTGTGCTTATTGCTTCATAATTTTTGTGCCGGAACTGTAAACTAGTTTTCATATTTTATATTTCTTGAAATAAATGGAGAATCAAGAAAGCCTGTAACTTCTAAGTTCTTTGAGAGGATGAAGAGCCATGGATAAATTCATTTGTAGGGTTTGGTGCAGTTTTTTTGTTGGTTTTGTTTTGGGCTCAGTGTTTGGTTTTGGTTTGTTTTTTTGTTTCTGTTTTTAATTTAAACCTGGGATTAGTTCAGCAGGATCTTCTTAATTTTGTGGGGACAGTAGAGGGGACAGTATATCCCTTCATTTTAGCAGTTCAGGACAGAGGTGTACAGCAGATGAAACACGTAAGGAGTTCAACTGAATTTTGCCAGCAGACCCTGTGTCATCAAACCATGATAAAAGTGGGATTAAATTGACAAGATCTGCCATTATTGCAAGGGGTGCTGCCAGCATATAGCTAGTGATTGTGCTCTTTGGATGTGCATGTGGATCCGGTGAGCCAAGCGATGCTCAAGTGATGCTCATTCTTCCTAGCAGAAAACACTAGAAATAATAGTTATGGGTAACTGTCTTTCTGTACCAGCACTGAGCATGCAGCTGTCTAGAAAATTACTGTATTATGTTTCAGCTCTGTGGCAGGAGGGCTCAAGTAGATACCTAGCTCCAGGATGGCAGTAGGGGAAAGATAGCCTCAAGATATTTCCTCTCAGAGTAAATCCAAAATTGCAAAAGTTCAGTCTCTTAAACATTTTTGTTGACTTGTCAGAGAGACAGAATCAAAGATGGATTGAGGAAAGTACGTGCCATCTAAAATGTGTTTTAAAGCTGAGGGGCTGATGTTAATCTTGGAATGCTGGAGAATAAATGTTTTGAAATAGAAGAAAGCTATGTTGCAACTGGAGCTGCTCATTTTTCCTTTTCAATAGAAGCAGCAGGCCAGAGTAGATTGCTCTTCATTCCTGTTTGTAATCACATTTCGGCTACAGTGCTAAATTACCTGGGAGCTCCTTTTTTTCTGTTTTCTTTTTTCCCCCTGCCCGGCCAGTACCAAGCACGAAGAGTAGGGGTGTGTGTGATTCTCAAAGCTGGTAGTAAAGCATCTTGAAGTCATTTCCTTTCCTCTGTCACTGGGGGGAGACTCTCAGGAGAGCGAGAGGCCTTTAAGTGAAGTGTCTGTCTTGCCACACCTCACATCCCCTTTTTTTCCTTTCTTTCAACCCAGCTGCACCAAAGTGGTGAAAAAGGTGACCGGGCTGATCTTTTGGTGGTGCTGGTCTGCAGTGCGGGGAGGTAATGCTGTTAAGCTTTTGGACAGAAACTTGCACTGAAGGAAGTGGAAAGTGCAAATACTTTTATTATTAAAAACCCCCAAAGATGCACATCTAATTTGATGGGGGGAAGCATTTTATAAAGCTGATTGGGAAGGCTTGTGGTTTAGGGAAGCCTTGATGAAGGAATATAATCCCAAACCTCTGTGATAGAATACCACCAAGCCAGTCTGAAATTTTATATTTTCTAAGTTGAAAACAAGTTTGTTTTCAGCTTGGAGGGGAATCCCCATGTTAATTTTAAAACTTTCGAGTTCTAACTATAATGTTCGTTCTATAGTAGTGCTGCTAGAGCAATGCAAATGAACAAAGGGGCAAAAACAATGTATACATGACTGACACTAAATCGTGCTACCAAGCACTGAGAATCAACTGCCTTGGCCAAAATAAGATGTTAGATCTGTAACAATACCAGCTGACAATAATGTGTATACGTTTAAAACCAAATTTTAAATATTCTAGGTAACTTGCAGCAGAGGGGAATATCCTTTTCAAAGCTAACAGGTGCGTCAAAGAATGCAGTTAGAATGCAGTGTGTTGGTCTCTGTTTCAAAGCATTTACTCAAAAAGAAAATGATTTTCACTTTTTTAGTCTGAGAAATTTTAACGGGTGTAGTAATAGTTGATGGATCAGAGACGGATGCTCCTACTTGTCCAGCAGACTCCTCCTGTGTCCTGTTCCTCCAGGTTGAAACTGTTTCCTTCACTCACCTCCTGTTTCAACTTGGAAGTTTGTGTCTGATTCCTTTTTCCATAGCAGAAAGAAGGAAGAGGATGCATAAGCGGCGTTACCCAAATTGCAACAGGCTGGTAGCTTGTGGAAGGTGGAGAAGACAGCTCAGGTACCGTAAAGATAAGACCCTGTTGCCACATAGCAAAGCAGAGATGTCGAAGAGAAGGATTTCCAGAGCTAGGTGCTGTTGTTTCATCTTCATTCAATCCAAACCACAGGGTTTCTCTAGCTCAACAAGAAGTGGAGGTAGTTGAGGAACAAGTACAGTAAAAGGCGTCTGAAAGTCAGGAACTGTTTGCTATGTTGGACCCTAAGGATATTATCTGAGTATCTTGCCCAGCTGCCTTTCCTGATGAGCACAATTAAGCTCCATGAAATAAGCCATAATTACAGGTTGAGCATGCTTTAAGCATTTTACAGTAGCATTATCTGCTCTGTAAGTGCTTCCAGCCAAAAAGGATGCACTCCATACTTGTAGCATTTGCAACACTGGCAGGATGAAAGGCAGCCTCCAGTTTCAGGAATGCACTCTGAAGAAGTGAAAAAGTTTTTTCAGGTTAAGCTGCCACCATCCTGGTTAAAAATTAGGAAAATACTTGTTCAGGCTTCATGGGTGCTGCTTTTTCCTATGCTTTTTACATGCAGAACACTGGTTTTAAAGCATTGTATGTGACAGATGCTAGCTGCTGCTGAGATAGCAATGTTGAGCAACAAGTTGAGAAAAACAAATGAGACAGCAATAAGTGGTGGTATGCAGTTGGTAGCACAGTGTAAGTCTAGAAGACCATTGTTTTCAAGGCATTTTGTGTTATCTTGGGAGAGGTCTGTGGGTATCTTGCATGGTCTCTCAGACAGACAGAGCATGAAAGATCACAGTTAGTGGTCAGTTTTAGTCATTTTGATCAGGGCACATTAGAAAGCTATTGCAGGCACAAAGGCACGCCAGAGCAAAGATGTGCTGGCCTGGAAGGATGAAAGCACTGAATGCCTTGAACACAGGGAATCACAGCTGTAGGTGGTGCAGGCAAATGCCTCCTGGACAGGGCACCAGTGAGCATTTACAGAACCACTGGCACTTACAGGCATTTACAGAGCCTTTGGCTGTACAAGGAGCAGCCTGCTAATCTGCGTCAGTGCAAATTCCCCACCCGTGGGCACCATCTTAGCGAGCTCTTTCAATAAAACCAGTGTTTAAGCTGTGCCAGAACGTTGTAAGGCAAAGGACCTCCTTAGTTGTCATAATTGTATTTGCCTATGGCACTCAAAATATTAATTGGGGGTTACTTAGATTTAGATTTTTGTTGGATTTTATTTTTTTTTTTCCCTTTTGGGGATATGATTGTTCTGGGATAGGAAATGTCTGCAGATTTTCAATGTAAGGATGGTGAGACACTGGAATGTCCACAGAGCAGCTGTGGCTGCCCCATCCCTGGTGGCTGTGTTCAAGGTCAGATTGGATGGGGCTTTGAGCAACCTGGTCTAGTGGAAGGTGTCCCTGCTGATGGCAGAGGGGTTGGAACTGGATGAGTTTTAAGGTCCCTTCTAACTCAACCATTCTGTGATGCTCAGCAGAAAATGCAGCAATGCCCTTTCTCTCTTTGCATGCTGTCACACAGCACAACATATACCCCACTTGTCCATGCGCGCTCAAGCAGGGCTCTGAACAATTGCTTGCTTCTCTCCAACTTGCCTGTTCCTGAGCCAAGGAAATAAAAGGGAGGGCAGGTCACCAGGAGCCAGGCTTGCTATTGAAAGCCTGTTGATATTAATACAAAGGTACAGGGAAAAGGTGTCCACTTTCAAATTGTCAGGAAGTTCAGCGTTGCCAGGCATTGCAAACTTTCCTGGATTATGTGTTAATAATGCACCTACTGCACCTTAGGCAGCTGGGAAGCCATCAAAGAAACAGCAAGCTGTGCAGGATCCTGCCTGCTTGGCCAGTTGCCCGGGCATGGATGAGAAAGCCATCTCCAGAAAATAATCTGTCCTTTACATTGCCAGACCCGACTGATGCTCCTGCTTCTCCAAGGCAGCATCGTATCTTGAGTAATCAGCACGTTATTCTGCTGCCTGAAAACACTGTAATGATTTCTTAGCTGACTCCATGCCCTTATTCCATGTTTCTTGATATGCCCTGAGCTTTTATTGCTAGTTTCTTCTATCTGCCACCCCAAACATATTGCCTTTATTTTGGATGTCTTCTTAACTGTTGTTTTATCATGCTGAGCTTGAACAAAAAGCAAGGTAAAAAGCAGTACCATGATGGAAATGTGTGACACTTTACTCACCTGCTCAGATGGTGTTATAATTGGTTTAAAGATGCCACTCCCTTCAATTACAGCCATAAATGTGGGTCATATGCAATGCATTTGACACATTAAGTTAAGAAGAAGAAAGACTGTTTAATGCACGTAATTTTGTTTTGCTTTTTTCCAGAGTCCCAATTTGTCATTCTTCAAGGCACAGTTTTTGTGTCCCATGACTCATCCCTCGTACCCTTGCTTAAAGCAAACAGTGCCTAGGATTTTCCCTTGTGTTTTTAATTTTTTTGGCTACAGCCTCAGCTGTGTTTGGTATTAGCAAGCTTTCTTGTGAATCATGACCACTGCTTTCCTATTAAGCTTTTACAAAGGCTGGGATCTATCATTCCTATAGCAAAGTGCTGAATGTAAAGCTGCTGGGGGAAAAGCATCATTACTAAATCCATTCCAAACAGAAAACCTCATAAAGTTTTGCTGTTCTCCTTGCTATCAGAAATCAGTTATGAATTTTGAAGCTATTTTATTTTACTATGTGCCCTCAGTGCATTCTGTTCATTTAGCTGGTCTTACTTCAATTTCTGCATACAACCCTACACAAATTCAACAGTATTTTCAATTTCTCCTCACAAAAGCCCACTGATTTTATATGCATCTTTTTTCCTGCACCAGACCTACACTAGTTTATCCTCTGGGCTTTAAAATCGATCCTGCCATGCCATTGCTGTGCAGCTTGCCCAGATAGTTTTCTTGTGTTAGCTAATGTTGGTGTCTGATGTATTTTCAGTTGTGGTTCCAGCTGCATTGGATTCAGTTGCTAGCACATTAACAGACTTTCACGGACACCTAGTAGGTTATGGCTGTTCCAATTTTCTATATCACTTCTTACAGTTAATGCATAGCATATTAATGGAAATGCCAGGTTACTTTCTGTATGCAGAGGACACATTTTTCTTCATTCACTTTTGGTGCAAGCCTGAAGGCAGTGATTTTACTTGGTGGGCACATCCCTCGTGTACCTTCCTGCCATCAGAAGCGATCCCGCAGCTCACGTCAAACACCATACTTTCTCAAGTCTTTTGTACAGGCAGAGACGAGGTGTGCTTGCGCTCCAGCATTTCACCATGCTGTGAGTTGCACGCATACCCAGTGGGGTGCAACCTCTAGCCCATGGCTGCACAGAGCATCCTCCGTCTTCTTTTGATCTCACTTCACCTGCCGTCCCGCAGCCCCTGCTCCTCCTAATCCCCGAGAGCACAACCGGCACCGTTTTAAACACCGCAGCACGGGTCGGAGGCTACTCCCCGAGCTCCCCGGCTTGTGTGTGGCGGGGGAGCGCCCGGTTCCTGCCAGCCCGCACTTAGGAAGGCGGATCCCGGGGCCCGCTGCAGAGCCCGGGGCCAGCGGCGGCCGCTGGGGGGCGACAGCAGCCTGTCGGGGAGGCGCGGCAGCGGGAAGAGGCCCTGCCGGCACTGACCCGCACAGCACCGGCGGCCGACACCTGAGCATCGCTCCTTGCGGGGCCTGCATGGGCTTCCCGACGGCGAGAGGAGGGGAGAAGGAGAAGGAGAAGGGAGGTGGAAATTGCTAGCACAGTGTATGGTACCAAACACCTTCCCATGCCCACCTAAATTAAGAGATGCCAGAACAATTAAGCATCCTGAATGCCTCTTCGAGTACCTGGAATCATAGAAACATAGAGTGGTTGGGGTTAGAAAAGACCTTAAGATCATCCAGTTCCAACCCCCCTGCTACGGGCAGGGACACCTTCCACTAGACCGGTTGCTCCAAACCTCATCTAACCTGGCCTTGAATGGGATGGCACAGCCACAACTTCTCTGTGCAACTTATTCCAGTGCCTCACCACCCTCACAGTAAAGAACTTTTTCCTTATATCTACTCTAAATCTACCTCTTTCAGTTTAAAGCTGTTCCCCCTTGTCCCATCCCTACATGCCCTTGTAAGAAGTCCCTCTCTAGCTTTCTTTTAGGCCTTGTTAGGTACTGGAAGGCAGCTATAAGGTCTCCCCAAAGCTATCTCTTCTCCAGACTGAACAGCCCTAACTCTCTCAGCCTGTCTTCACAGGAGAGGTGCTCCAGCTCCCTGATCATTTTTGTGGCCTCCTCTGGACTTGCTGCAAAGGTGCTGGTTTGTACAGGTTAGAGACAAATTCCTCAATGTGGCCTCAAAGCAAATCCCTGGATCACCCAGAGCACAAGCAAGCTCTGTGCATATGGAATCCTTCCAGCTTGGATGACAGAACTGCCCCTTCCTCCCAGCTCCAGAGTGTGTTTCCGTCAAGCAGGTGAGCTGCCACCTGCAAATCACTCATGATGGGAGAGTCTGTGAAAGAAATGGACATTTGGAGGGCAGCACGCTTTCATTCCCTATATCCCCTGCTAAAAAAAAAAAAAAAAAAATCAAGTTCACAGCTTCATTTACGCATTTTATTCCTTTTAAGTTCAGGATAGTTTACATACAAGATTATCATTCCAGTCACCCTCATATGGACAAAAAAAAAAAAGGCAGAATTTATCAAACATCTTTTTTTCCCCTCTCATATTAGGCAGGGAAAGGTGCTGAGTATGTCCCCCTGCTCCTGTTTCACTTGCTTTTTCCTGGGATGGCTGCCTGCATCTGGGGCTGTCCCAGCATCACTCATCCCTGCCCTGATGCCACTTGTCAAGATAACAGGGCGGCTGAGCCGTCACTACCTCCCAGCACTGTGCGTGTAACCTTACTTTGAAGGTGAACTCTTCTTTGGTCAAGCTCCAGATTAATCTAATCTCTAAATGGTGTTGCTCCTGCTCTTGGATTGAAAAAAGAAAGAATCTCTGGGCTGGGTGCAGGGACAAATCTTGTGTCTTGTTTCATAGAATCACAGGCTGGTTTGGGTTGGAAGGGACCTGAAAGCTCACCTAGTTCCAACCCCCTGACATGGGCAGGGGCATTTTCCACTAGACCAGGTTGCTCCAAGCCCCTTCCAACCTGGCCTTGAACACTGCCAGGGATGGGGCAGCCACAGCTTCTC
>JBCJKH010057079.1:3792-15065 GCA_039877255.1 Loriculus beryllinus | reverse complement strand
CAATTTCATCATGAATATGACATAGCTCTACCAGCAAGACAGTACCAACAATGAAGATATCAATGCTTTCAAAATCAGGTAATAGGAAGGAAAGAAGGGGTCTCCTGTGAGGATTCCAGTCAAACTCCTGAAAGTGCTATTGCACATTGAAAAATTATCCTCACTTGCACCTGATACCCATTGTTTACTGAAGTGATGAGTCCAGGGCAGACAGTGCTATGGGGATGTCAAAGCCTAGAGAGGACTGGTGAAGATGCAGGAATGACGCGCAGCAGTGTGGTCAGCAGAGACAACCACTGCCAATTTCTTGTGTAAAGCAAACAGAAAACTCATCCTGTTTCCCTTGACTCTCCCCAGTTGCTTCCTATTTTGAAACTGGGTTTTGTTGCTGACTACAAAAGAATGTAGTAATAACTTGAAATGACAAAATTCCTCATTCAATAGGTATATGCAAGCTTCGGAAAGCTGCTCAGGTATCTAATTCTGACATGGTTGGAGCTAGGTGCCTGAGTACCTCGTATCAGACCCTAGAGTTTTCTCTTGCTGTTTTCACAGTCTAAGTCTTCCTTCCATGGCAACCCCAGTCATTCCCCAGATGCATCCAAAGAGAGGGACTTGGACAGGAGAGTAAGGTCTTTTTGCTCTTCAAGAGGCAATGGACAAAGCAGATACCCCTGCCTCTGTGCCACATCACGACTCTGCCAGAGTCACTGTCTGCTGCCTGCAAGAGGGGTCTGTCCAGAGGGGATTCTGTGCCTGGATCTGTGTGTGTCTCCCATGTATCCTCCAGTCAGCACCTCCCGGCTGATGTGCAGGAGAAAAAGAATGACGAAGGATTTGCAGCAGTGTTTAGCACTTGTTGGCTGTGAGGCTGTCACCTGTGTCATGGGATTTAAAACATCCTTTCCTCAAATTATCAAGTTATCTTCACTTTGGTGATTGCTATCATGAAGCCTAGCCAGTTATTTGCTCTTTGTGTACAGTTTGTTTTGGTGATCTCCTAGGACCTGTGATATAACGCACTGTCATGTGAAATGGAAGCACAATAATGCAGCTGTAGCTGTGAATCAGGCAAATTAGTAAGAGACCAGTTCTCTTTTACATTATGCTTCTCTTGAAAGCCATCTTGCATTGAGCAAGCTTTTGCTTGGAAGAACATACTAAGTTGCTCCTGGCTGAGGTAGAAACTGACAAGTGAGCTGGTTAGTCAGCCATTCCCATGCATGGAAATGTTGCACAGCCCTATTTGTGCCCCCACTCCCAGGAGGGAAGGCTGGTGCCCTTCCCGCTGGTCAGTCTTGTTTGCTCAGCTCAGTCTCTGGGTGGTATTCCCTCTGCTAATTCCAGCTGAAGTCACCTCCTGAGCTGACAAAGCTGGCCAGCGGACTGCCCTGCCCAGACTGCTGTCATTGCTCATTTCTCTTGCCAGAAAAATACTTTACTTTTTTTTTATTTTCATATTTGGCCAACCAATAAGTAAAAACTTTGTCTCCCAAGCAGAAGTGAGGTCATGCAGATACTGAGCAGAGCTGGGAGTCTGAATGAGCCAGTTATGTCAGCCAGTTAATAACTTCTCTGTTGTCATTTATTTGTCATTCATCCAGAAGAATCCAAAAGTGCTTTACATTCTTTACAACCAATTCTTGCTAAGAGGGGTGCTTCACACACGGCTGGAACCCTATCACCCCTGGGAGTGGTACAAGGCTGCTTGATGGTGCCATGCCACACTGCTCTGTTGGGCGCAGGAGGCAAAGACCATGAGGGATAACTGAAGCAGACAGGGAGTTTGGTGCCATGCCCAGGGACAGCCCAAGCTGCCATTTGGAAATTGTCCTGCAGCCCGAGGCTAACACTTCCCACCAGTAATGCATTACAGAAGTTTAGCCCTGCCAGGTACCAAACACCCAGGAGCTGCTCAGTGTCTTAGAGACACAGTTTCAGGTTCTTTGACTTCATCCATACATTGTTATTTTTAGACGTGCTGCCTGTCTGCTGCAGTATCACGATGATGCAGTCTCTGAAGGCTCTCTCTGTTCAATTCCTGTCCTAACACAATGACACTATCAAGAAAAGAAGCATTTTTAATCACCTTTTGATTCTGAGCTGTCTTTTCCATTGCTAATAACATTTCCTATTTCTCTGTGACTTGAGCAAAAGAAAATTATATCTATAAATATACACATCAACAGTCATGGAGAAAAGTGCACATACAGTCATTCAGATTTCTTATTCATTGCTGACAAGAATTTTAACTGGCTAATTTTCCATTTTATCAAAACACTAAATTACAGCTGCAATGACTTCATTGATTTTCAAGGCAATTCCCCCTCCCCACCCACCGAGAGAAGGTTTGCTTTCAACAAATCATGAAAATTCATGTATTTCAGAACCAAATCTAATGATTGGTATCTTCCAATTGTTACCTTGCAATCGGAGCTCTGTAGTTTACTCCTTGCTATTTGAATAGTGATTAACATAATAATTAGATTTTTACATAAAGCCTTGATCATCCCAAAGGAAATGCAGATATTCAGCTGAATAATAAGCTATCCAACTCTTCTTTAAACAAAGGGAGAGTTTGCAAGTAGCTATATTAGACCAGCTGATTTCATTGGACAAATTAGAACAGTATCTAGTTATACAAGTTCTTATCCCTTCTCCAGACAGGCTGCTTGGTACATAAGACTCAATTTTCCAACTTCACTGTCTGATCTATTATAAGATTTTACTTCTGCTTATAATCTTTTTTCTTCCTGTATTCTTAGAACAAAATGTCTAGTGCCATTTCCAAATAAAAGCATAACCTGAAAACAAGACTCCAGACTCTTCAAAGTAGATTTTCTGAGTATTTACTTCATGTGATTACACTGTCTTTTTAAAGAATTCTAAAAAATGCATGGTGATGCAAGGAATCATAGAGAAACTATTAACAGCATCAAGCCAGATTGCAGTGGAGCAACGTGACTGGCTCCCGGCACAGCTCTTGACAAGGAGAGGGTTTACAGAGTTCTGTGAAGAGCTCTGGAAACACAGGATTTCAGAGAGATTACAGAAATCCTCCCACATAAGATTTTAGGGGATAAGGGCAGACAGTCTCCCCAGAGCCTCATCATTTGTAGTGATGTAATCCTCACAGAGACTTTAGAACTGTGCTCATCTATATTGTCTGACAGACAGGGTGAATGTTGAACACCTAAAATGAAAGCATGCGGAGAAAAGTTTTCAATCATTTACTGCCAGTGCAGATTGAAAGACATGGAAAGTTCAAAGGCTGCCATGTTGATCTAACTATTCCTAAGCAAATATTCAATAACTGGTATCACTGTGAAGGGTTCTTGTTTAAGACTACCCACAATTAATTGATGTTTCAAGACCCCAAGGAGAAAACCTAGTATCTTCGGAAAAAAAAAACCCCACTAGTATCCTTGTGAAAAAAACCCACAACCTAGTATCTTGGAAAAAAGAAAATCATTGTATTGCAAAGTAGGAAAAGAACCTGGGGAGAGAGTGAATTGAAAGAACAACTCTATTTGGGAACAGTAAATTTAGTGCTTTATCACTAAATTGCTTCAATGCCTTAAGAAGCACCACCAATATAGCAGATCAGTTCTCTACATGACACAAGTACGGACTGCAGAATAAATCATACTTCTGATAAAATCAGTGGTGTCCCAGTGAAGTCAACGACAAGGACCTCTGAGGTCTACTTTCATTTCCTCACTGTCCATGCTTGTGTAAATAATTTAATAGATGGCTAATAACCTAAGGTTTGTCCATCTGAATGGCCAAAGTAAAGGAACTCAGTTATTCTTCATTCCTACATTAAGATTTTAAAGAAAATGTGACTACACCATTTTGAATTATTCAGTGGGATAATGTAAGAAATAGAATCCAGTGCAGCCTTAGTCAGTGTGAAAGTTTGCATTTTTCTCCTTTTCCTGGACAACACCAAAAAGCACAGGAAAAAGGAAGAAGAAATTATAGCAGAGCTACTATTTGTACTGCACTGTAGCTAATAACACTTTCCTTGCTTACTTTCGAGTTATAATGAGTTACCTTGAACATTTGGTCAAAGGAGTACTTTTGATGACAACTTTGGTGGGAATTAATTAATCTGAAGCTTGCTCCTGGGTAGCTACTAATTATTTATGATAATTAGAAAGAAAAGCTTGAATGGCTGTTGCAGTTAGTGTGATGTGTCAAAACATGCTTAACCTCATCATTCCAGTTTTAATAACTCTTTCTTTCACAATGATGGAATGACAGCAAAGGAAGCTAGAGCTGAAGGAAAGGGTGGCATAGAGGCAAAGAGAAAAACCTGGCAGACGAAGGAGGCATTACAGCTTTGCAGAGACTCTTACTTAGCCTGCTGGCACTGCTGGTGATATTACCAAGAGAATACTGTAGACACAGACAGCCTGAGCAACTTCTAAGAAAGACTTCATCTTCCCAGGCTCATTTTGGAAGGAACAGAGTCAGCGGGGAACCCTGGTGCACTTGGTGGCAGCATCATGCCCTAGGGAACAAAATGCCTCACCATGGTGCATGAAAAATGTTACTGCAGTGGAAACAGCTATAAATTGTTTTACTGGTTGGCAGATTATGTCAACATGGAAATTGAAATAAAAGCCAGTGAGAAGAGTACACTAAAGAAACATGGTTGCTAGGGTTGGAAACACAGGAAGGAGGTTAAGTAAGGCCGAAAAAACCCCAAAACCCACAGTTCATCATTCAAGGAAACCGCATCAAATGTAAAACTCAATGGAAGAGATGCAAGGAAAGCTGTAGCAGTGAAACAAATGCAAGAGCATAAAAAGACAGCAAATTAGATACAACATTCAGAAAATATTGAAAGAATTTAGGGCTACAGAGTGGGATTTCAATCACATCACTTCTCTCTCTTTCCAGCCTGTAGTAAGCACTCAGTTTCATTATCATCATTATCATTATTATTATTCATTACCACAGAGGTGCTGAAAGACTGTAAGCAGTTCAGGAAACAGAAAAAAACTACCAGGGACTTAAGGGAATGTATTTTGAGCAATAAAATAGTTTGGGGATAAAAGGCTTTATCTAACTGAAAGTAAACCTCAAAGAGAACAAATAATTATTTACTATGAAGCGCAAAGCAATGTGGACAAGCTAATATATGGAAAGTCTAGGGTAAATAAAATGGAACACCTGTGGCACCTTCACTGTGTCTATTCCCCTCAAGAATTTGTAGAAACTTTCTTGCTGGGGGCACCTGAAGAGGGGGTATTTGGCTTGCCATCAAGTGCATCACTACTTACTAACCAGCTGCTGCTCCTCCGAGACAGCAGAGACAGTGGAAGGAGCAATTTGTTCTGCTGGTGAAAAAAACAGCCAGGGAAGCATTAAAGGGAGACCACAAAATGCAGGAGATACTTGCCTTCCCCAACCACTCTTGCTGTCAACAAGTAACTCCTGCAGTGAGTGCCCGCCTGAGGAGCTCTCTCATGGAGATGGCTGCATCCCTGGGCCAAACGTGACCCGGTGACCAAAAGTGGCACCTGCCATTCCCAAAAGGGTGGGACAGCCACAGATCTTCACTGTTCCCTTGACAGCACAGTGGGGACTGCAGGCATGTCTCATTCAGTGGTCAGTGCCAAGCTTCACAACACTGTTATTCTGGACAGAGGGAAAAAGAGCTGTCAAGCATCTCTCCTGGAACAATATATATTACATGGCGGTGAATATGGCACTAAATATTATTTGGAGCGATAAGCTCTTCAGAAGGTGTACAAAGCACTGACTGAGGTTTCTGTACCGGTTTCTCTTCACTGCTCTGCAAAATCAAACAGATGGTACTTAAATTGATTTTTTGAAAATATAAATAGAAGAGGCTCAGTGACTTTCTGGCTAACGGTCGGTGTTTATGTTTTAAAGAGATCATGAGTTTAAGTTCGATGTAGCTTTCACTTCAAACTAAATCCCATCCCTATGGATGACTCAGTTATTTAATAACTTTTGCACAGGAACCATCTTTGCTTTGCTCTAAAATACTCCCAACTCTATGCTATTTTTACAAAAACTGGCTCAACTTCCTGCCCTGCCATGTATCATCCCCACATTCTCATTAGAAGCTGAATTTTGTTTTAATGCCAAAAATGTCATCTTTTTAATCTCAAAAAGCCTGAGTCCCCCTGTGATATCTTCGGAATTCCTGCCCAAACCCTAGCTTCAATGAGCTGGCGAATCTGACAGTTCCCACTTCAGAGTCATCTTCTGGGATGAAACATGGGATTTTGGTTAATTCTCTTCTACACCACAGACTTGTGACTAGCAATAGCTGTCATTCAAATTCCCAGGTAAGGAGCAGGGATTCTCTTGAGGAAGTTTCAGAACAAAGTTGTCTTTCCAGCTTTTTGCTAGCTGCTTTGTGATGTACCTCTCCATCCATGAATCCTTCAGGAAGAATTAGCAGACAAAAAGATGACCCATAAAGACAGCACAGCTGTTGTTTTCAGAACACAGAGGATAAGAAAGGAGATACCTCCTTCCCCATGGGCTCCAAGAAGAAACAACACACTAGTCAAGCTTGGAGGAGCTGGATTACAGGTAAGACTTCACAAGCTAAGCAATATCTGTGACGAGCACATATCTTCAACATGGGGCAGAAACAAGCCACTCTTTTGCCCTTTCTTCTGACATTAGACCACTGAAAGCCACAGGAGTGCTTTCTTTACTGTTAAACTATTTGGGATGTTACGTGTAATAAATCATTAGTGTAATGGAAAGAAAGAAATATTCCCCTATTAACCTAACTTTAAAGCCCAGTGGTATTTTCTGGAAGACAAAAAACACCTCTTAACCTTCTACAACCAATCCATCTGACTCGAATCTTGAAAACATACCCTTGCCTTTGGTGACTGATTTTAAAGACTCATGATGTTCTTCTACTTCATGTAGAAGTAATTAGCATTTGTTTTCATGATGAGACTAGAGCAGTGCCACATCCCTTCGATCACTCTACTATTGACACAGGTTTTTTGGGAGATCAGAGCAGCTGAATGAATAAAAAGCCTCCAGAGAAATGAAAGCAGCTACACTAGCTTTCATTACAAGGTCTGCAGACAGAATGAATCCAATGTCTGAGGCATGCACAGCTGCCTCTGCCAGGCTGAGGATGGATGCAAGAAGTTCTTGCACATATGAGGTCTCTCTCCTTGGGGTGCTTACATTATTGTCACGTAAGACTCACAGTACAAAGAGAACAAGAGCTGGTGATTCATACTGCAGGCTGTGATAGTAATCTTTCTGATAGAGTGACATTGGCATTAAACTCCTCAGCTAGCTGTGCTCCTACCTGCAGACCCACAATGGAGGAGGAGGTCAGGGGAAGGTGGACAACTCACCATATGGAAGTCCTGCTGTATTCCATTTAGACCATGACAGTGTGTAATATTTGTGCACAGTTGGTGCCCAGGTGATAGGATGGACTTTGCCCTCCCATTCAGTCTCTTCCTCCATCACAGCAGGCATTTTGAGGGAGAGACACAGTTGTGCTAGTCAAGCAAAAGCACAACCTTACCAACACTGCATTGCACAGATGTGCCCTTTCAGTTTTGCCTGAAGGAACTTTCGCTTTTCTTCCCTTTTACCTGCATCCCTGTACTCAAGAAGCTGTGCAGTGAAAGCCTGCAATAAAGCCCACAGCTGGATATTGCAAACTGTATTTGAAAGAACTTAAGACTAATGGCAGAGATTGCATGTCAAAAAACCAAAAAGCATGTCAGTGAAGATTCATCGCTTAAACTGATCCTTGCTTTATTTTCAGGGAGTTATTCATACTGTCCTTGTCAAACTCACAGCAGAATTTACTTTAAGAAATAATGATTTTACTCATACTATAATTTCAGACACAGAAGTTCAAGCCCTCACTCCCACTAAACCAAATAAGATATGATCCCAGCCCCTAAGATCCTACAGTTGAATCATTTGTTTCTATCACCAAGCCCTCAGAAAGCTTGTTAGCTCTTTATCATAGGAAACGCTCTCACAGAAAATTGATCTTTCCAAGTTTGCTACTAGCATTTTCTTTTCCTCCAGTGCTGCTATTTTTAAGCTATTATTTCACACAAAAACTATAGAGTTCGATAAATCTTTGGGTGCTGTTCAAGAAGAGTCATGAGCCTGTGTGGGCACAGTTCTCTCTTAACCCTCTCAAGAAACATCTTTCTCTTTTTTCTTCTTTTTTTCCTTTCTAAAATCTTTTTTCCTGTTTAGAGAAGCCAGCAGCAGTAGTAATCACAGTTCTGGTCACTTGAATGTTGTGCTTAAAAGGAACACAATATCAAACACCCAATACCTATATGGAGGTCAGAAGAAGCAGCCAGGCTCTTCATGGTATTGTATAGTAGGAGGACAAAAAATAATGGACATAAATTCAAACAAGACAGGTCCAAACAGGATAGGAAGAAAAGCTTTTCAATGACCAGGACATTCCAGCAATAGAACAAGTTGCTCAGAGAAGAGGTATGGCCTTCATCCTTGGAGGTTTTTAAGATCAGAATACATAAAACCCCAACTAACCTGGTCTGACCACACAACTTACAAAGCTTAAAAGGGGAGGTTGTATCAGTGACCTCCTGAGGTCCCTCTTAATTTGAATTATCCTGTGATTCTATACCTCAATCTCCACACCCCTTTTTAAATGAAGCTTTTGTTTAACCTCCACACACATCAGATCCTAAATGTGTTTTCAGCATTTTCACTAAAAGGTTCCAAGACCTTTTCCAATAGTTACTGAAAGCATTTCAAAACAAACTGAAATAACTACTTTTATAATGATTTGGAAGGCAAGGAGTTTTATTTTATTGTTAACATTCATGCATGGAAAAAGTGACCCTCAAAGGCTAATCTTTTTCTGAATTAAATTATGGCTCTTTGGGAATGAAATATACCTACTCACAGCCATTTGATATATAAATGGACTAAATTTTAGACAGAATTTTAAGACAGGGAGGATCACTTTACTGCCAAATGAAATTTAGGAGCATAGTGGGAAGCCAAACACAAAAAAAGAACAACAGTGACAAGTCCAAGCATTGTCCAGGTACAGGCAGAAGAAGCAGTACCCATCACTAGGCAACACTTCAATTTGCTTCAAGGAGAGTGGGGAAGACAGCCAGGGAGAGTCACATTATGCAAAATGGGTTTTCAGCTAAGTTGGTTGCCCTCCATTTGTTCAGTATGTTCCAGGCTGGCTCAAGATACATGATGTGAAAACATTCTCTAAGACAGGTTTCATATATAATATACAAATGTTTCCTCCCATGGGACCCAAGCTACATAACCAGACGTTTTCCTAACCAACAGAAAATAATCAGTCAAAACAGTGCTCCAGGAGCAAGCAGCAGTCCCAGAGGGAGCAACAAAGCTCAGGAGAATTACATTATCATTAACTTAACGAGAAACAGTTTCCCATAAACTACAGTTAGGGCTAATCTCCCAGTAAAATGGAGTATCTTTACCTAAAGAATTACAGAACAACACATACAAAATCAGTAGAATGCTAATTATATGCATTAACTGGAGTTTCTTATAGATATATTTTAACACTGTCCCTCTTTCCCAAAATGAGAAATTCTATTAACAACATTATTAGCTCTCCTCTAAATAGCTAATTACACCTAACTCCAGTCATAATGTCTAATTACTGGTTTATTCACTCTGAGTGGTTTATAACATGATGAGAAATTACTGAGATGAAATTAGATCAAAGGGTAACATAAATGTATTTGCATTTCAAACTGCCTTCAAAGGCAGAGCAGGAACTGGAGGGGAGTTGTGGTGCTGGAAGAGAAACAGCAGCATGAAGGTACAGCTATATTTCCACAAGCAGTCAGCATCTGTTCCCTTCAAAGCCCTTCTTCCTCTATGTCCACATATGCATGTATGTTGTATACCTTGGAGAAACGTGCCAGAGCAAAGCAAGGAGAGCATTTACTAGGGCTTCAGAATGTGCCCAGAGATGTGTTCAATTACTCCCATTGCCTTTGGAAGATTCCAGTAGGAAACCTGAAGCAAAAGGCTGCAAGACAATCAGAGGCAGTTACACTAAACCAAGCCAATCCTGCAGTTTTCAAGGGCTTCTGTAGTGTTACCTTAACAAAAATCTGCTACCTAAAATGTGTGTACACCAGATCAATAATAAGTTTTACCTCATTATCTCACAGCAAAATCATGAGGGTTTCTTTTTGTTTAAAGTTTTCCCTATAAAAATGGAACAATTAGCACTCCTAGAAACTTGTTTCTCAATCTGTATGTGAGCTGAGGTTGGGATAAGGGTGGTAACTGTGTTCTACCAGGGGACGGATGGAGGGGTTTCAGAAGGCACTAGTCTAAAAGTCACGGTGTTCTACCAGGGGATGGATGGAGGGGTTTCACAAGGCACTAGTCTAAAAGTCTGAAGGAGCCTTGAAATAAAACAGGAAAGAAAGCATACCTCAGAAAGCTCTCTCCCGTCAATGCTTTCCCACATTCTTCTTGTTTGAGGTCATAAGCACTGACAAGTTTGCTTGTCTGCACTTACCAAAGTCGTATAAAAAGCACTTCATCAGCAACAAAGTAACTTCAACCCAAAATTATTACCTTTTCTTTCTTAGTTGAGAGAATAACATGAACATAGCCGGATTGTTGATTATTCTGGAGTAGAATGCAACGTTCACTCACATTACTGAGAAGATTCCAGCAAAACTGTGTGGTCTTTTCAAAGCCATGTGAGCTAATCAGTGATTTACCTTGGCTCAGAAAGACAACGCTTTTAGTCTGCGAAGACAGCTGTCTGCTTCAGCACCATGGGATGCTTGATGCAAATTCTTGTTACAGCAGATTGCACTTTCATAGGAAGACTTAAGGACCAACTCCATTCTAATCAAGACTCTGATCTTGAGGGCAATAGCTTATGCAAGCAGTAATCTCTTCTGCTCATGATTTAAAACAAGAGATGCTGCACAATAGTTTAAGAACATTTTGCTCATCTCGGTTTTTGTCACAGTGTACAACATCCTTATGCTTCATCTCTCTGTTCTTCCAGAGATGCACCACTATAAACACATTTTCAATGGCTAGTAGGAAATGGGAGTTGAACTTCATGCCTGACAGCATCAAATTAACAGGGACAGGTCATGAATTATACAGATAGCTTGTCATTCATTTCCTTTAGACCGTACAGTTAATTAAGAGCTGTGCTTTTCATACCAACTCTATAATTACTCTGACATATGCTAACCAAGCATCCCACCCCTGAC
>JBCJKH010057077.1:3264-16119 GCA_039877255.1 Loriculus beryllinus | reverse complement strand
TTCTCAGCCTGTCTTCATACGGGAGATGCTCCAGTCCCCTGATCATCCTCGTGGCCTCCTCTGGACTTGTTCCAACACTTCCATGTCTTTTTTATGTTGAGGACACCAGAACTGTACACAGCACTCGAAGTGGGGTCTCATGAAAGCAGAGTAGAAGGGCAGGATAACCTCCCTTGATCCGCTGGCCCCATTTTCCCAGTAGACTGTGAACTGCTGACAGGAATTAAGTTTTTGCACTTTGAAAATCTTGTTTCTTGATCTACAAGTGCTAGCACTGACCCTATTCTTTCTGTCAAGTTTTCAGAGTTTCATCAAACAAGCATCTTCTTTGAGGGAGAAAATCTACTGTAGCAACACCACTTATAAATGTCACGTTTCCAATGCTCACCTTTAACACAGGCTTTTTCTAAACTGTTTAAAATCTGCTTTAAAAAGGTCCATGAAGGAAATCATTTAAAACCAAAATGACATATGACCTAAAAAAGACTGCTCTTAAAAACATTATTCTGAGTTATTTACTAGTATATGTTCAATCTCAAGACTCATTTTTAAAACAATGTGTTCTGCCAGTAACTTACTCCAGGGAAAAATTGGTAGCATTCTCCAACCCAGTGTCTGCATGTCCAACAGGCTCAACTCTGCTGTTGTCCTCTTCAGTTCGATCTTCATCCTAGATATTAAAAAACAGAGGGGAAAATAAAAGGCAAAGAAAAAAATAAATTAAACATAGGTTTAATAGGTTAACTCCTTTCAAGAATGCCATTTTACTGTTTTCATATTATTGGCTTTATCACATATGCAGTGAAAATGTGTGCTTCTGCAGCAATAAAAATCTTTTCTGTTGCTGTCTGAAACTTGTAAATTGTTTTTTGTCACTTTATGAATTTTTGTAATGGTATTTATAGTTTAGCCAGTTTTAGACAATAATTTTACTACAAAAACACTACAGAGGATCTCACAGCCTGCACTGTTTTAAAAGGTAGACAAGTAAAAGCACCAAATCAGCTGACAATCAGCAAACTCCTTCAGAGCTCCCTCTGGGCACGTTACTGGGGACTAAAACAAACACACAACGCAACTTCCTGAGAGTCATTTGCAAAGAATTAAAAATGCAGCTTGTATTAATCCCTAAAATGCCAAGACCTTTTTAAACATTTTATCACAGGAGTTTATTAATAGCATGCCAGAAAAACTGACATCAAAGAGTTATGTGGGGCTGTAATACTAACAAATTGGTTTTATTTTTAATTTGACTTTCCAAAAAATACACACATTATTCACCAAATGCATAATTTTAATGTCAAAATTGTAATGCTGTACTTTCAAATTTAGATCAAGGTAATTCAAGGACTAAAAATAAGAAGATTTAAAATGATTCTTATATCTGCGTTACTCCTTAGAAGCTTATGCTTTTAATTATCCGTGTGACCAAACAGAAAGTATTATCAGGTATGAACAGTAGGTTTCAAACATGAACTTAGATTCTAGTGCCAGAGACATTAGAACATTAAAGTAAGTGACAGATTATGAGTTTAGCACACAGAATCAGACAACATGTTAAATTATTGAAGAGATATTAAAGGCAGGTAGAGGCAGTTGGTAACGTCCAATTGACATTTCCACTAAGAATCTGTAAAAGCAGGAGGCTGGGTGCATCAAGGTTCCATGGTCTGTAGATATGCCTCATGCATCCCGGGTAGCAGCATGCTGTGTGAAGCCAAGCCACTTGAAGATTGATGATCCTGTGTTTTGAGAGGCCTTAATGCACACTTCTTTGTCATCTACCTCTGTAAAGCACTAGGCAAGTATTACATTTCAAAGGTTAACCAGCATCTTGAACCTGCCTAGAACTGCATTATGAACGTAAACAAGAACTCAAAATATTTTCCATATACTAAAAGTTGCTTGTAAACCAAATATAAAGGAAAAATATAATTCAGCAATATAAGCTCGTGTTTACATTTCTATATTTACAAATTTTAAACTGGTGATTGTAGAAAACTATGTATTTATATTGCACTGAAGTTATTATCTGCAAGTCTAAAACCAGAGGTCCTGATGAAACACAATTTTGAATCTCAGCTATGATAAAAGGTCATCACAAATGAATGTGACTTTGTTAATACAATGTTTTTGGCAATTTTCCATGCATGCTTTTTTCAAGCAAACATACAATAAGTATTACACATGCAAGAACAGACTGAAATAACAACAATCCTTCCTATTAGTAGATATGCCTCTGCTAACAAATAAATGTCTTCCTTTATTCTGTGTCATTTTAGCAGACATAAAATGTAACCACCATTCATCTAGTACCATTTGGGTCCTATACTTCACCATCTTTCATCCTCACAAGTTTTCCTCTTGACTAGTTTAAAGTAAGTCTGCAAACAACATTCCCCTTCCTGCAAGTTCCTTTGGAATTGCTCTTGATAAAACCCACTTTCAGTGCCTCCCTGAGATACAATCCACTGTGCAACACTCAAGCTAATTCCTTGTGCAAATTCTTCTTTCTGCCACTTCCCAGCCTTGATAGTACCTTTGCTTTCATTCCCAGAGCCTCCAAATGTCAGCTCACACTTAAGCCTCCACACCTGTTGCACATCCCACTTGCTTTCTTTCTGTCCTACCCAGCAGTCCAGAGGTTTTTCTACCAAGGGAAGGAGCAACCTCCTGCCTGACCCTGAGTACATTCAAGATGAAGCCAAAGCCAACCTACCTTCCTCTTGTCTATACTGTATTTTTTACTATTAGGATTTAACACATCAGAAACTGCAAATCCAAAGCTATGTAAAACAGATGCTATCTGGCACCATCACATCTACGTTTTGTGCTTTTTGTACTGAGAATTATAAACACAGCAAGTTTTGGAACCAGACTCACTGTCAGTTATCCAAGCAATTAAGAAACAGCAGCTCCCACACGCCTCTGTCTGGCTTTTCCCGGACAGCAGACAGATCTGTATCAAAACCGTGCATGTGCCTGTAAATAGGTGCTTAGAGGGGAAATCACAACCATAACGAAAGCCCTACTGCCATAATCAACAGATACATGATGTACCCTTTTAAAAATCTTTAATATTATAGTAATCAGGCTCTCTTTTCTTCTCCAAATAACACAGATTTTGATTTACATTGAAGTGAATGGAGAGAAAAATTGGACACCTGCAGAGGGATTTGACTTAAAGTTCTGATTTACTAAGAAAAGTAAACTAGCTGTGAAAATCTCTGCATAAAGCAATTATTTCTTTATTTGGAAAGTAGTTTTCTTCTGAAAGGCAAATTCCACCTGGATGGGCTATAATGAAGTAAAATGAAGAAAAGGACATTTAGAAGAGAAAGAAAGTTTCTGAGAAACCAAATGTGTATTACTGCAGATATTCCTCAGAAAAAAATAACATGAGCAAAATCCCAAACTTGTAAAGACTTGTCCCTGCTATATCAAAAGATACAGCTTTTAATGTACAGCCACTAAAGACAGGATGTTATTTCTAAAACTGAAATAGAGTAAATAAAAGATAATTTCATTTTTTACAACAGAGAGGACAATTTAAAGCACCTCTTCCAATTTACTTCTACATATACTGGTATATGTATATGCATATATCAACCCTTTTGATGAGATGGCTCAGCCAGGGCTTCTCACCCATACCACCAGACATGACGTAACTGTCCATAAGGCATCCATGCTGTCTGTAATGTATATAGGCAAGTAATGTGGAGATTACATGATATAATGACACTCTGAGCTAGGGCATCAAACAGAATGGAGACTTCTTGAAATCTGTTTTAGTTCAAGAGAATTAAGGATTTCAAAGAGCTATTCATACTAATGGATCAGTACAAAATTCCTCTGTCTTTTAAGAGAGAAGTTTGTGCACAGGTACACAGTAGGATTTCCTCAGATTATTTCTGAGTAAAGACTGCCTTGTGTCACTTCCAAAGCTCGAAACCAGCCATGCCTTCCCTATCTTACTGGGCATTTTTAATTTCACTACCAAAATATCAGTTCCTGTCTCTGATTAACCCACAATTACTATCAGTCACTACTTCATCTTCAAAGAAGCACTTTCCCACTCATCTCTGCCGTTTCATACATTTCTAATGAACTCCCCAAAAACATAAGCAGAACTTCTTCACATTCCCTTACCTTTTAATGATTATCTACAGAAAACTCAGTAGCAGCCAGGGAGTCTGAATAAATTTAGTGCAGTTGCTTAAAATCCTACAGGTTTCATTTGTGCAGTATTTGTTTCTAGGTGCCTGGTCTGAGAAGGTGCTGATTACAATCTACTTCCGCCAGATACAGTGGGAAATGGATTTTGAAGGCATGTGAGGGTTATGTATAAATCTGTCCTCTCTGAACACTTAATCTATCTCTCAAATTCAATAGCAAGATCTCTATTCTATCAATATCTGAAAAAAATGGGAGTAAAGGTGTTTGCTTTGGGTGGGTTTTTTTCAACTCAACTTATATTCACAAGGATATAATAACTGTTTTATCATTGTTCAGAAAGCAACTGATTGCATATTTTAGTGACAGTGGTTACATGAAACAGGGTAAATCTGCTTTCAGATGACTTCAATGCTCCAAGGCAAGATCTGCTACACTGACCAACACATGAGAAAAAATCTGACTGGTCACTTATTGTGTAAATAGAAAATATCTTGTTCACTGAGTAAATCCAAATTAACATTAAAGAAAATGAGGTTATAAGTAGAGTTCATCATAATATAGGAGGGCATGGAGCTGTACTGTTTCACCAATGACCTCCCTTCTGTACATTCTCCTTGTTCACTTCTGCAACCCACAATGTTAAATTTATTTCTCTTTTATCTCTACCTGCACCTCCAGCAGCAACTACAGCTCCCTCTCCGAAATCTCCACCTTCCTGCCCTGACTTTGCTGTTAACTTACACTCAATTTAGAGAACTTAATCCTCCACTTTATCTGAGAACCAGGAAGGGGATTATGGAAAGCCAGGACAGCCAGGGCACTGGTGCTCAGCATTCGCACCCGGCCCCATCCCATAGCACGCACAAGCTTGCAGCGCAGCCGACTCAGCTGCACCATGAAGATCCCAGCTGAGAAAGCATGTTCATTCACTCTGAGATCTTACTTACTCAGTAAAACCCAGAAAGCCTGGGAAATCTAGCTGTTAACTGTAGTACACCTGTTTGCACTGTACAAAAAAAAATCTAATATTTTTCTGACTTGTAAAGTTGTTAACTGATCCAGCCCCATCAGAAAGACAGGCTGACATGGGTACACAACAGCTACACAAAGGAACCATCTTTTAAAACAATTAAACCTCCTTTATATATTTACTAGTCTGCAAGGTAACTACAGCAAAGTATTTTCACGTGAGGTGGATGCTCTCATTACACAACAGCATTTTTAATAACATTACTAACAGAAAGCAGGGTCTTGAAATACCAAGCGATTGCTACCATGGTGGTAAACAGGCAGAGCTATCAGTGCGAGCAACGTATGATAAGTATATCAGACATACACCCCTCTGCAAATGAAAGCCTGTCAATACACAGCCACTGTGTTTGGGGAGAAGAATTCAAGTTTGTTTGTTTTCTAGCATTTAATTTTAGCATAATGAGTGAAATTCTTGCAAATACCAAACAGAAGGAATAGTATATAACGTCCAACAGGTACTTTAGATTCTACTGTAGAGAAGGACACATTAGCAATAACAACAAGCTCCAGAAAAAACTGCATATCAGTATTTTTTTTTTCCCCAGCTGGGACACAACAACAATAATGCTTATGTTATTAAAATCTGCCCTTCCCTTCATCTTTGCCCGTTTATTCTCTTAAACTTCACTGTACTAATTATAGAAAAAGAGACCGTATATGCTATTAGTCTCCTGGCAGCTGCGTTTATAAACGTCTGTTTGGTCCTTGCAATATAAAGTAGGTTCTCTCTCTGTACGATCAGACTTGATAGGAAACAGCTCCTAAGGGACCTATTTTCCTGTGTCTTAACTAGCACAAATATACCAGCATCAGGCTTTTGTGCTAATGTTCTCACTTCTTGATTAACTGGCCAAATCTCCAGAGAATGGCAATTTTCAATCAAATCTGAAGAGCAGTTAGAAAGATCACATGGGGAAAAAACAAAAGTTATTGAATAAAAAAAAAGACAGGGTTCCTCCCTCCTGAACACATATATATGCACAAATACTTAGGTGAGAGCTTTGTGTAATTCACATCAGTCCTATCTATACTAGGTGCACTGCTATTATCAGCAACCCAGGGAGAGAGAGTAGAAAAAAGACCCTTACATTAAATCATCATCCATTTACATAAAAAAGAAAGAAAAAACCCACAAAAATTATGAAATTATGTGTATATATATATGTACATATATATGAATTAATATTCTCCTTATGTGTCAGTCACCCTATGTTATTCATTTCCTTGTGCAGGATGGTCATCCCACAATTGAAAATGGCAATATTTATGTAGTTCCTATATGCCTCAGTACTCTAAAATGAAATTTGCCTTGCTCAGTCAAATCAGTGAATAGATATCATATAGACACAGTGAAGCGCGGAATGGAAGGGATTTCCGAGGTCTCTGATGAATATCAAATTCATCCCCTGCTATCACAGGCAATCATTTCTTATTTCCCATTTAATAAACTGATCAAACTGAGCCTTAAATCTGGCTGGCTTCATGATGGCACTATTTCTGTTGTGAAGCACCTTGACAGGAAATGTTTTTACAGATTTAAAAAGAGATATATTTGATTTCCCATTCTCCAAAAAGCAGAACACCAGATAGCAAAGGAATACAATTTGATACAACTTTCCTTTGACAAACCTATAAAACACCTTATTCAGTTTTGACTAACTACCATAGACTCTTCTCCAAACATATTAAAAGCCTTGTAATACTAATAAAAGGTGAGCAAGCCCTATAGTTCTCAATTATTTTGTAGCATGCAATAGTTGAGAGGATAACTGAAGTACTTAATCTTTAGGAGCTCAACAACCTGTGCTATGTCACTGAAATCATACACATTTTCTGCAACAATTTGGTGGCACACACCTCTGTCACACAGCTAGCCAGGCTAACTGCAGGAGCACAACACAAATACTGCTCGTCCATTTAACAGAGATTCCACTGAAGCAACTGTTTACTAGATGATGGTGCAGTTAATTCTTTTTTTATAACAGGCACTGCAGACAGCACTGAGAAGTACGTGAGCCTTTTAAGAGTTTTAGAGGGTTAGACAAAAGGTTTTCTTGCTAGTGAATTTAACTGGAGACATTTTGCTGGTTCTGCTTCATTACAGTAAAGAAAATCTCAGACATGACCTTATAGTGGTAGCTTGCCAACAAACAGCATGAAATGCATTAAAACTCAAAGGGGTTTTTGTTGTTGATCGAACATGCTTGTTAATTAATGTAGCCAAATGGTCTTTCAGCAAAGAAAGAATAGTGAGGCGGAAAAAAAAAGAAAAAGGAAAAAGATAAAAGAAATGCAAATACTTTAGCAACTCAGTGACCTCCCAAACAAGGGAAATGACACAAAATGGGATCTGAAAGAGAAATAAACTGTTGTAATGTCTAAAGCAGCGCTGATTCTCAAGCATTTCACAATGCCTAATCATATTTCATAGACTGTACTCACTGTTTGAGTGAAAATGAAAACATCTGTTTTCCCCAAGCTGAGGACACCTCACTCCAGACCATTTCAGCAGCTTCTCCAGGACTACTGATGGCCCAAGGTGGAAGCAGAGGGAGGAGGTGTGCTACAAACTGATAGCTACCATAACAAATCCATACATCAAGGTTCCTCTATAGATGACAAATATCAAATGGGTAGCAAAAATAAGTAGCTCTTCCCACCAGATCATATTTAAGGGACATTTTAAAGAGGACTGGAACATCACTGTAGCACAACTATTTCATGGCCAGCCATTTTGCAACAGCTCTAAATCTACACATAATATTATCACCACAATGCTTACAGTACAGTAGAAAATATTATAGTGATCATAATTACTATACTAAATTTAGTCCCCTACATTTCTGTTCATTGACATAGGGATAAATTGTTGCCAAATTGAACCTGATTACACTTTGATGATCCATTTCTTAAATGAAAGAGATTTAAGATGAAGACAACATTGGGTCTTTTCTTAATTGCTACACTGACTTACTATACAACAGTAGCAAAAAATCACTTGAAAATGCATTTCTCTGTTATTATGTTAAGGTTAATACTCCATGTCTGCAAAGACAAGTAAAGATAAGACACTTGGATACAACACTTTGAAAAGCAGTAATATTTAAATGTATCTTAATTGTCTCAGCAGCAGCCTAGGATGATGAGCCATAAATGCCCATTCTTACTCAAAGATATTAGATAAGCCTTGCCTTTCTTTTCTTATCACCTGTAATGCTTGCAGTCCATAATCAATTTTTTAAGCATTTTATTAAATGCAAAGTATCTGAAGTATTCCAAAACTCAAGACATTTAATCACATGATGAATTTGCAAGACAGTGCACTGACAGAGCAACCTATCAGCAAAATCAGTCACAGCCAACAGTGATAGCCAGAGGTTTGGTATTACTGGACAGGGCACCCCACAACTAACAGTGCCACCTGTTTAGTCCATTAAAATGAGTTTTTAAATAGCAGTGTAATATAGGAAGTCAACTAAAAGATTAGATATAACATGAAAGTACTAATATCTCAGGCGCTAAATATTTTAAATATGTAAAGCATGGACTGCCACACTTTCAGTATTAACCAAATCATCTCAAGAGCTTTCTGCAAATCTAATCAATAACAACTTACAGATGTGTCATTGCGTTACAAAGAGCAGTACTTACCTTATAGACTTATGTACAACTATATCAAATAATACGGGTTCATTTTGTGTAACTGCCTAGTTACAGTTTTTATTCTGCTTTCTGTTCTTCCTCAGTATCCAAAACATATCTGTTTCACAGGCAAAAAAATCTAAGCTTTTTATTTGTTTTAAATAAGGCTTATCTGCAGACTATTTCCATGTTCAAATCTCTGATATTCTATACTTTTGTCATATGATTCACAGTCTGACACATAGACCACCAGGATCTGCCAATCTAAAACAAATATTAGGGTTCATATTAAATACAGATTCAAAGTAGTGCTTTGATGTCAGAGTCATGGGAAATATTTTTAATGGAAACAGTTATCAGCTTTATTTGAAATGTGGCTACAAATTTAGGTCAATGTATAATTAAATTCCCCTTCAAAGTTTAGACCAAAGGCCAGGCCTGGTTTTACGCAGGCTCTCTTATCACTTGCCTTGAATAACACAGGAATTACCTCGATTACAGAGACATCCCCGTATGGCAAGCCAACTCAAGTGTGGCACTTTCCATGTAACAAACAAAATTCTGGTGAATGACTTCGTATACCATTTATTTTCCCTTTCACAGTGCTAAATGATACATACATATGCATCTACATACCTCCACCACCCCATGTTAACTCATATCATACCTATTTATAAATAAAAAATTGCCCCTGCACTCATAGAAGATACTTATTTGAATTATTTTGCAATAGGAGTGATTTTCTACAAAATGAAATCTAGTTTTCTTCAAGAACTTAAGTTCTTCCTACCCACAATTCAAGGTTATACAGATTTGGGATTTCAGTACCAGCAAAAACATAAAAACTAACATTCATTTTATATGGAGAAGTTTATGTATATGGATGGAAAAAAAAAAATCCCACAATATACTTTAACATGGAGTGTTACTATGACATTCAGGAAATAAATATGTATGCTTCTAAATATACATATTTATTTAGAAGACCATAACAGCAAAGACATTATCTTGTTCATAAGAAAAAGAAATAAATTACATGGTAGTGGTACAACTACACTGTGTTTGTTTTCCTCTGCTGAGTAGTCTAAAGTAGGTCAAGTTAGGCATATCCATTAGTTCTCCTATAAATAGCTCCACGCTGAGTTCACCTGCTTGTAACTAATGTAGAGGAAAAGAATTTTAAATACCTTTTCCTTTAATCAGACAAGGTAGCTTATTCTGTATATAGATATTAAGAAAAAAAGAAGTCATTAAGTCCTGCATGATTTTTAAAAGACGAAGAAATGACAATGGATACAGGAAATTGGGACACACACTTTCTTTCCCTGCAGAAAACTAAACGTGCATGCCTCCACCTATAAGTTTAGAGATCTGAAAGACTTCTGTAAAAATGTATTCTAGATGAGTCACATAGTTTTCCTTTGATATGGAGACAAAGGAAAGAGAAAATTCTGCATAAATCACTTCACATTTTCCTGTAATGTTCCTGGAATATATTATTATTATTCACCTCACCTTTTCAAAGACCATGATTTTCATCATTTTTAGATACAAAAAGCATTTCTTATTTAGCAACTTGAATTTGTCATTAGGCAATTTTCAAACAGGTCTCATAGCTCTTTTATCCTTATTCATTTCTTTTTTCTTTTTTAATCTGAAATAGTCCCTTGTTGCTTGATTTGCAGATCTGTATCAGCGTGTGAGGATTTCACTAGCTTCAGTCAAGTACAGAACAGTTCAATCCCCTGGAGCACTGAACATAAGAGTCAATTTAGAAGCAAGCTAAAAGTATAGCAGTCTGTTCTCCATCACACAAAACATCATTTTACTTTACACGGGCATCTTAATAACAAAATTCGATTCCGGATATTTTTCTCAGCATGGCTCAGGACTGTATAGAAATGACATTAGAAAGCTTATTGAAGACTTAGCTTCTTAAAATTTAATTAAAATATCTGTTTCCAATAAGGTAGAAGTCCATACATTGGTGGGAGTTTAAAGCTAGCACATATTTAACTTTGAATTTCAACTCATTTAGAAAACATGACTTTCAAAGTTTTTGGGTTTGTGTTACTAAAAAATCACCCTGACAATTTTGCCCAAAGAACTAGAAAAACATAATCATACAGTTTTATTGTCTTGCTTGAAGAAATGTACATGGGTTTCCTCTCATTTAGACAGTGGTCTATCTTCAGTTCTCATTTGCTAGGATTTGCTAACATATAGCTTTTATTTATTTATGACTTGTTTGACTGGAATTCCCACTGATGGAAAATAAAAATACCTACATATCTGTTTTACAGATCTTTCGTGTTGCATACCATGCAGATGGACAAACACTCCTAAGATAAGGGATCCGTAACTTGCATCTCTTAAAGTTAACTCTTCTCATTTTGGCCTTCCTCCTCTAAAGGAACAAAACCAGGAAAGATCTAGGCCCTAAGTCCCAGGAGATGAAGATTCCAAAGGGGGGGCATGGCAAGGCAGGGTACCTGGCCTTACTGCAGGCACATAAGGTGCCCAAGCCTGCTCTTGGATTCTGTGCAGTTTGAGATGAGACATTACCATTTTACAGTTTCATATCTTACTTCTTTTTTGCCAGATTGCACAGTTGCATGCCACTTTCTGATTTCTACCTCATCCTTCACTGAGAAACACCACTAAAATTGCTTCAATTGAGTTTCCCTGTTATGCCACAGCATTTTCTTTTTTGGTCTTTTGCACAACATGGATTTTACCTTAGGCATCAAACAAATTCACCAGTTTAATAATAGGAAATACTATAGCATTTTTCATTGTGTCTGTGCTCCATTTGTTTTGCGGAAGCCAACAAGAAAAACAATTTCAAACTTCTTAGTAAATGCTTCATTTACAAATGCTCCATTCCAAGCGCCTACAGGGCTACAATCTGCTCTATGACAATTTTATTCATTTTTTAATCAAAAGCATTAGATCAATTTTATAATAAATAGTGCTGAGTACTTCTGTAGTGCCCTCCAGCACAGTATGGCAAAAGCATTTCATGGACAATAATGACTTTAGTACCACTGTACCCTCAGGAAGAAGATTGAAAGTTATACTAGAAATCCTTTATTTGAGGAAACTGAGGCACAGAAGGTTTTTTCCCATATTTCTGAGGTTCATCTCCAGCTTTAGGTGCTTTTTGTTTTGGGTGATCTCTCTGAAATAAAGCCTTACTTTTAGAAAAATGTAAAACACTCCCATGCACTCCTGAACTGAACCAAAAAAGACAGAAGGTTAAAATGGCCCTTTAAAAATAAAATAGCACTAAACAAATTTCTGAAAACATTAAAAAAGCCATCTAGACTCATGACTGCAGACAGTAAGTCCTTCTACATTTGGGCAGCAGACAGAACCACAGGCCCCTTCAGCACTAGGAGGCTGGAGATTAGGCTAGGGAAAGCATCAAATCCCTTGGAGCCGTTTGGTCCCAAGCCTGCCCAGCATGTGCACACCACTCACTGCCATGCAAAACTCTTACATGACTCATGATGAAACACAATCAACAGCCAAACTGCATCATCACCACCACCTAACTCACTAAGCTACAGAGGGTCCACCAAAGAAGATCTTTGTCTAAAATGTACCGAGGAACAAAGTGTAGGACATCACACAAGTGCTAGAATCACAGGTCCAGAAGCACTCTGCAAATTAACTGTAAGTTAAACAAAAAGGAAGGCATTTATATATCTCATTTAGTGCTATTTGTTGCTCCAGAAGTACCAGCTTCTCAATGTAATTAACTTTTTAAAAACTTCTTCTCAGAAACCTTATTTCCATTTGTGAGTACTTCCCTTCCTTTTTCACCCAAGTCAACGCAGTAGGGCTGAATTCAGCACATGTGATGGAGATGCAGTATTTCCAAGCAATTGTATTTCCATTGTGTTGCCCATAGTAATACCTCAGACTTATGTTTCATTATCCTGTGAGGCCAGTACAAACTACAGATGTGGTTTGTTGAAAGAAACAGTCCCACCTTTTTCC
>JBCJKH010057076.1:21692-37012 GCA_039877255.1 Loriculus beryllinus | reverse complement strand
AGAACACCAACAATGGTAGACGTTCATTTGATGAACAGCAAGGTGACAAACGGCCCTTCACAAAGTGCTGGATGGATTCTGAGAGCTGCCCCAGCCTCACACCAGCGATGGAGCACAGCACAATGATTACCTGAATGAGGATGGGACACCGCACTGTCTTCAAATGGCTCAAGTCACAGGAAAGCCAAGGTAAGAGCTGTGGGCGTAGATGTGTCTGCGCACGGCAGAAGGAAAAATGGTTTGGTACCTTTTACTGCACCTGACTATAGCACAACTTTCCCTCCACCCCATGAACCTTGGAGGATGCTGATGTACAGTTTACAAATCAGCCTAATTTGTGTCTTCCCTATGACTATTTTGAGTTTTCCCGTAATATGCCCAGTCTTTGTCATTGTTGTTGGAAGGATACAAGGAGCCAAGGGTAGATCAAACAGAGCAAATCCTATTTTCTTAAGTTTGTTAATGCTAACTGCTTCCCCTGCTAAGCCACTAATGGAGCTTTGAGAACCCAGGAGCACACATTAATTCAGCACCCAGGTACTGCCTCATGCCTGGAGGGATTTCTGTAGACCTGCACTGGAAGACAAATGAAAGCTTGTAATACCCTCCATACAAGAGATAAACCTCTTAAAATATGAACAGCCCCTGTACTGAAGTGATAAGAACTCTGCCAGGTAACAAGGGAGATCACAACAGTATTTCTAGGTTTAGCTATATCTGCAAGCTATTAAACTAGAGCTGGGACTATGAAAATGCAGAATACCCTGATCATACCACACTGATCTCAGTTTGACAGCCATGCCATTCTCCCTCATCCTTTGGGGTGCTGCTACAAAATACCTGGCAGTCCCAAAGTCCAGGTAACTTGAGCTTTGCTCGTTCTCTGGGGACAATCTGGATTCTCTTGCAGCTTGTTACAACCTGCCAGGACTGCAAGCAGCTCAGCTGTATCCTGCGCCAAACCTCCACCAGACACTGTTAGCAGCATGGGATGGGAAAGCAGCTCCTGCCACAGGCACTCAGCCCCCTGCCTTCCACAGATTATCTTCTCCACACCACAAAATGCCACAAAATGCCACACAGCATCCTGCCATGGCAATGCCAGCTACCTCCTCCCCAGGCAGATGTGGGCTTTGTGCCATCACTTCTTCTCCATTACTTAACCAAATCTTGCAGCACATCTAATCACAGTTGTTTGGTGCATGAGCAGGAGATCCAAAGCTTTCCAAGGACATCCCTGCCCCTTCCCATGAACAGTAAGAGCTGCTGCTGTTAGCACAACTGCTATGCTCCCCTGGGAAGGGGCTGGCTGTGGCTCAGTTGAATTCCTTTGGCAGCAACCTGCTCCTGCTCACACTTTCCCAGGGACCTTGCAGCTCCTCTGTCACAGAAAAAGAAGGAAGAAGGAGTGGACAGGGGCCAGGCAACTTGTCCCAGCGAGCCCAGAGTCCGCTGGCAGTGGGACAGGCACCCTGCCCTCAGGCTAACCCATGGCCAGGTGTCTTTCTCTGGCTCTGACACAGCTGCACTTCACTGGGGAAGCAATTTATGCATGTAGATGCTTCAGAAAGGGCTCTGGCAAGGTTCACTCTGAGAAGGTGAGGTGTAACATGTAAAGTATTTTTGCAGGGCAAAGTTGATGTTGGAGGACATGGCACTGCTGTTGATCCCCGGGTTGGAGTGCAGGGGGGTAGGGTCAGTGCTCTCCTTCCAGCATTTTAACAGCAGTGTTTATAACCCTCTATTCCACACAATTATTCAACAGATGTAAGGGGCTCGACATGGTTTATGCTCAGGAGTTGTGGTTTCCAAGCAGTACTGCATTTCTTCAAGATGAAGATACAGAATATTTTAAAACAATTTTTAAAACCAGTCACAAATCTGCAATCTTTTACATCACTCCTCCTTCCTCCTATCAAACCCAAACCATAACACACAGTCGTGGAAGATCAGCAAGCTCATGTGAAAGAACTCGGCTTCAAGAAGCTTGTGTGTGCGATGGAAACCTAAAGCTGTAATTCAGTTAAATTGGTACAAGCTATGTTTAAGGTTTCAAAGACATCCGGAATGTAGTCCACTGTTTAGAGTTGTGGGTACCAGCACGCTGTACACAGAGAAGGAGAATCTAAGAGCTGAACCAAAGCATGAGGTATTTATTTAACAATCTCTCTCAGCAAGTGCAAGGAAATTAAAAGGTTTCCTGCCCCTGGGAGTTCAGCATACTAGCAACCTGATCACATATCATCCTAAAATCTTACCACTGCCTTGCTAGGGCTGACCCTATCCACTCCTAAAGCAGGTCACAACACAACTGAATTTCTGTTTCCATTTTAACATATGCCTCTATGTGGCAAAGTCAGCTGGAGCAGGGAAGTCTTAGAAAAATCTTCAGAAACCATCCTTAAAAGAGTCTGTAAAGCATCTCTCCCTAGAAATGCCTGCCTTCTGTGGAGCACGGCAGCTCTTGCAGTGCTTTCTGGTTTTGCAGTAGGTTTGCATAAATCACACTTCCCAGATTTGTTGGGCTAATTTTGTCCAGTCAGTCCTGGAACTGGAGTTGTCTGTACCAAAGCAGTAAGTTTTAAAGAAAACCAACACCATGTTTTACAGAGACAGTCAAGTTCTTAAAATTAGTTACTTATTCCAACAATGTTAAAAGGAGACACATCGCTTTCTCAGTCATTTTTCCATTTGTAGTATTTTGTTTTGGGTTTTTTAGACCCATGAGCCTAATCCTTAAACTATGGAAAAGCTGGAAGAAAAAGACCACAGGGACAAAGGATCAACCCCTTTAGAACATGTATTGTGCTCACTCACCCTTTGGAGAGGGTGCAGTGCTTGTTGAGATAATTTTTTTTAAATATACTCTGAAAGTAAATAAATAAATAAAAGTATCTCCAGGCATTGGTATTAGGTTGTGAAGGAGACCCAGACAATGCATGGGAGGCTAAAAAGGAGCCAGTAAATTCTACGGGTGTAGAACAGGAGAGAGGATTAAGCCTGGTGATTAAATTAGGCGACGCATGAATACATTCCAATACGCAACATCACTCAAACACTGGACAAAACATATGGCAACAATGGAAAGCGCCGCCCACGAGGTCATCTTTAATATGATTAGCCATGGACGCCTGAAAGGAGATCTCCTAAGTACTGGCGTACTAACCCTCCTTTGTGCAGGGTGGAGAAGCACCCTCTGAAAGCCTCTGAGGCTCTGTGATCCCCACACAAATGGCTGCTGTGTGTTAAGGGATGTGCCCAAGTCCGTTGAAAGCAGGAAAGACAAGAAAAAGATAGCTTTGAGGCCCGGTGAACACACTGAGAGTGGCTTTTGTTCCCACTCAAAGGGCACCGTTGGGAGCCATCCCCAGGGTGTCTTGCCTGACAGCTGGGTCACCCCATGGGCTCTCCTGTTCTGCTTGGACTTTTCAACTCTGCTGGCCTGTATTCACCAGCATGGTTTGCCTTTTTGAAGGGGGAGAAAGCGCCTCATCCATCACTGACATGAAGGCAGTTAATTCACTTCTTTACAACTGGAAAGGCTTTTGCTGTGAGCAGGAGGGAGTGCAGGAAGAGTAATGAAATCCAAAAGGGAGCCAAATGATGCTTTCCTCTGCTAGACGCCAGCACTGGCAGTGCTTGCTGCTGGCATGGCCTGTGGTGGGTGAAAGGAGACTCTTTTGTGGTATGCCATTAGCTATTTCCAAGGCCTCAGCTCATGTTTACCACAGCCACTGTGTTACTTCACTTGGTATTTTTTTCCAGTCCTGTTAATCGCACTGCAGAACTGACCAACTCCATTTGGAAGCCTTAATCACAGAAAGCAGAAACAAATTACTTTTCAAAAGCACTATTTTTTTTATTTTTTTTTTTATTCTTCCCTAAACCAAACTTCATGCTGCTTTCCATAAACCCAACCTGAGGCTGAAATCACCACTTATAGCTGAAAGGCAAAGGTCCCTGCTAGGCTTTGCTTACTCTGATTACCACCCAGCTGTGCCACTTGTCCCCAGTATGGCAGTGATGCCACTACCACCAGCCATGGGAGCACTGAGCCATGCTGCCTGCACTAGAGGGCATCTTGCTCCCAAGCAGTCCTCTGTACCTCACAACACTGCAGCCACGTAAAATAAAACCCCATTACAACAGCAGCCAGCAGGTTATCTTGTCAACTGTAATGAGAAGAAGCACTCAACGACATTAAAGATAATCTCGTGTGAGTCACTTTGCATGATTACCTTGCTGTAGCTGAACTCTACCCCAGAGGACTTGGCCAAGCTCCTCCGAAGGTTTCTGCAGGTCTTTAGTACTTCAGATTGGCTGTGACTAAACAGGGACATTTGAGGGACAGGCTCAATGGCAAACTTTGTCCATACACTTTGTATCTGCATGACTGGGTGGGTGAAAGTCACAGAGACAACCCCAAGAGGAACCAGCTCTGGCTACATAGGTCCCAGTAGCTAAAAAGGCTCAGTAGCAACATAACAACAAACATGGCACAGGATTGCTACTGGCTGGCATCCTGCTATTGCCAGGAAACAGAAAGGTTCATCTTCTAAAGCCCATTCCAGCTTTACATTTCCAGGATGCCATAACTGCCTGCAGCTCAAACCTTGACAGAGCACACCCCAAACACTGCACTGTCACAGGTGACATTCAGCAAGCTGTGAAATGCCTAGCCTCTCATACCAAAGAGTCACCTTAGACCCTTCTAATAGATCTCACAGACTCAACTGGATCTGCCAAGACTGAAGACCAAACCAGTTTCTAACAAGACAAGGTAGAGTGGGCAGCTGCACACTAGATCAAAAAACATTTGGGGCAGCAGCTCCATGAAGGAGGGTAAGATTTTTTTTTTTTTTTTTTATTTTAGACAAACAAACAAAAAACAACCTTCCCCAAACACAACTCTCTCAAAATGAAAATCAGTGAGGGTTAGGAGAAATGCCTGTGCTGGCACCCATTTCCTGGCTGCTCAAGCTCTTTCCAGCAAGTCTTCCTCCTTTGAATTGTACCCACTGCTATGCTAGCATTGTTACGAAGGCTACTTACAGCAAAACTACTGATCCTCAGTTTTGAGTCTGAAGTCAGCTACAGCAAGAGTAAGGATGAACCAGGCCTGGCAGTGTACCAAGTGAAAGCTGTATAAGAAACCCACCAGCCCAAAAAGTCACAGTTGTAGAAGCTGTCTGCCTTTCAACAGTTTTCCTGAATGATGATGTTACTTTGCCCAACTGCTTGTGGGTTAGGACAAGTTCTCTCTTTCCTGCAACGCTCAGCTGCTGACGCTAGCTTTGAACTCGAAAGAATGTCATTAAGCTCACCCTGAGAAATAGCTGTTTCTCCCTACAAGGTGGGCACACAGCGGCAGGTTTAACACACCTCTACCTGCTGGATATCCTCATCCCAGCAAGCATATACAACACCTTGTTGGTCCTGGCATGTAGAGACCAACTGGCTTCTGTGCCGGGCCTGACCATGGTATCGATTTAGATACCATAGTTCTATCTGGCCTCTCTAAGTATTCATTGTCTGCTGTAGATTTTATCTTAAAACTCCTGGGACACTGAGCAATAGCATTCCTTCAGCATGGAGAAACTCAGAGGGTTTAATACTGTTTTGCACTCTGTAAGAAAAGACACACTTGTGTGCTATCTCAGCTGACTGCAACAGCACCATGTTCATGGTCTTTAAACTGATACCAAGGAACCTACACAAATGCTTGAGAATTTAAAGAGATGACCACACTGCAAAAGGATCTCAAGCTTGGTCCCCTGTGTTAAAGGCTATTTGACAGCAGTATTCCTTGGCACCATGTTACGGATCCATCAAATACACCAACCTCTTACTTCTACCTACACAGGAAAAACCAGTAACTTCCCAGCTCCTTTAAATACCTGTATGTTGCTCACTGGTTTATTTAAAAAAACACCAAAAACTAAAGAGCAAGGCAATGTGAGCACAGTATTAAAGACTATCAACCATGACTCTCAGTAACGTTTGAAAATAATAAAAAACAGAGAGCTAAAGTAAAAATTCAAAACCTCAAAGTAATTTCAACCATACATACATGAGAAGGGAAAAGTTTATACATGATGCAACAGAAAAAATGACTCACTTTCTGAAATGCCAAAGCCTGTTTTAGTTCATTCTGTCTTCTATACCTGCTAAACACATCACTGACAGAGAAATCATTTAATAAATTCTTTTTTCTTTTTATCCCATTTTAGCTTTTTAAGCATTTTATTTCCTACTGTTGTGGGTCAGATTCTACTCTTACATGCTAATCAAAAGTAAAGGGCTAGCTGAATCAATGGGATTTCTTCTCAGAAAAACAAGGAGAGTCTTGAGATTAAAACAGAGACCTTGAAATTGAGGTGAAACTGAAGCCTTAAAGTTAATGCAAAACCTCCTGTTGATTCATGGGACTGAGAATTTCTCAGTCAGAGGGCTGATCTCAGCACTGGCATAAGACACCAACAAGCTACAGCTCTGCAGTCCCCCATCGTCAGCCTGATGAGAGGGGTCGAACCCATGAGGCGCCCAGTTTCCTTCAATTGCTGAGGAAGGCACAAATTAAATTTTGTTGTATTAAGGGTAGCCTGCTTTTTTTAAAAAAAAACCAAACAACAGTGACTGCTTGGTTAGTTTGTGTTTCTGTGACAGGAACATGTTTTTCAAGGCCAGTTAAAAGAATTACTCACAAAACCTCCTTCACAGTGATTCTGCATGGCTGGTTTCTTCCAGGTGTCTGAAGTCTCTCAAACCACTCTAGTCCAACATGCTCTTGAGACTATGTTCTCACTGCCTCTTTCCTTAGTTTTCAAGTGACCATCAATTTAATGATAGCCCACCACAGATGAGTAACCGACTGTAGCCAGCTTGGCTGGTAACTAGTATAAATGCAATCTGCTACAAGCCTAGATCCAAATAGGAGAATGTGTTTCCTTCAGAGGACAAAGTTTAATAGTCAGGTTTTAAGGCGTTGACAATGCAACAACTTGAGAATATGTATTTTGGGGAGAGATGCGTGTTTGTGCCTTAAGATGGAAGCAGGAAGCAAGAGGGAATTACAGCGCTTCGCACCAGTGAACACAGTGCTGCATAAAGAAGAAGCATATTCAGGGAGAGCGTCCTTCCCAAATCTCAGGTATGAACAAGTCTTAGAAATAAGGGCAACGTGGACCAACAACCTTATCTGAGATGTCATGCTTCATGCTCCCACTTTACGCAATTACATATTCAAGGGAAATCTGCAGTCTGAGTTATGCTCATATGCTTGAACAACTTCCTTATTACCATATGAAGACACAGAGAAGGGCAAGATAAATTATCTAGACTACAAAAGACAGAGTCAAAGCTTGCAAAACAAAACCAAGAAGTTGCTCAACAACATGTACTGCCAATGAATCACTGCAAATTTTAGCAGGGCATCTAATTTTAGTAGACATAGACTTGGAATGTTTAAAGATAAACCCAAAAGTGGACTTCAGGAGGCGCTGGCTTCCTCAGATGGGGAAAGACCAGCTTCATCCTCAGCTCAGCCAGATGGAATCTTGGCTAAGACTCTTGTAGCCTCATTTCAGAGGAAGGGAAACCACAGGTGCTTTCTGAGCTGCTTTGTCCTTCACCATCCATATGCTATGGATGAGAAAAGATAAAACATCCTAGGACTCAGAAGGAGTGATCATGCCCAGAGACACCTGATAAAATGAGTTGTGGCCATGGTAAGCAAGAATTTTTGCCCCTCTCACTTTGGAATTGAAATGAGAAATCACAAAACTGCAATGTCTGAATCTTTCATCTCCTTCCAAATGTTGTCTTTTGTCATTATACAATTAGCCTTTTTTCTATGTAATATCAGGTGAAACAAAACTGGCTCTGACAAAGAACTGCTACAACTTCACCTATGGCAGACTGATCACATTTGAAGTCACATCACTCAATACCCAGTGACTCCATCTAATGAAAATGATGGATTAGCCATGCAGTCAGCTATAATTAATATCTGAAAAAAACTCCTTGTCAAGTCTCTGCTCAAATATGTGATAAACAGAATCTGAAACAACAAGAGACTTTCTGATGACGTCTCTTCATTGCTGGGGAAGAAAAACACCATCAACTGTAGGGCAAGACTCTCAGAGCAAGGACTATTGCCTCAGCAGAAAATGTAAAATAGGAATTTCCTCCCAGCAGTCACCCCCCATGTACCTCTATGCAAATATATGTTTTCCTGGGTGTTATCTGTATTGCTATCAGAGACACTGAAGAACCAGTTTGTTTCTGCTTCATTGAGAACCAGTTTTTTCATCCTGAACATCTCTCAATGTAGCCAGCAGAAGCCCCTACTCTTTCTACCAACCCCAAAAATACCAGTCAGCAGCTTGCTCAGCTGGATCAAGCACTGAATTCTCTGTTTACCTTAGCTATCAGCTTCACATTTGAGACACATTCCATCCCTAAGCCATCATCTGCCACAGATGCCCTCCCTTTCCCTTACAGATGCTATTTGGCACTGTATGAGGTCCCTATGAGCCAGTGACCTCAGGCTGCCTATCACACTAGCACAGGCAAGACCTAGTCCAAAAAAAGATGTCTACTTCACATGTGAATGTGAAGTACCTGCAAAAACCTTCAACTCTACTTGCAGGTCAGCGTGAGATGGCTGCCAACTCACCTCCTTCTACAATGGCTGATCACCATGTGGATTCAATCAATAGAAAAAGCTAAGCAATTCATAATGCATGATGAAGTACTGCCCACTACAACTTTTCCTGTGCAAACAAGAGAGACTTTCATAGGACAACAGCACACCGGCTTGGTCCTAGCACATGTAGACAAAAGCCTGAGAACTGAAAGGACTGGGGAGAGAGACCACTCATGAAATACACTGATAGCTTCCGCGTTGCAGAGATGTGCTGGCCACAGTTCAGCCCTTTGCGCTGATGTGGCTTGTTTCTCTGCTCTGCACTATGAGATGCACCTGCAGAGAACTGGGATAAAAAACCTCTGATCTTAACTGGGCCAGCAATAAACGGTAGAAACAAAAAAGCACCAGTTCCTATTCAATAGCTGTCAGTAATAAATGTAGGGAAGAGAATGGTCATCATTGGCCTAAGGCATTGGATTTGCCCTGGCAATAAGAAAAAGGCTGTGCTGCCAGCTCTGCCACCAACTCACCATGTGAGCTCAGGCAACTTCTTCACCTCTTCTTGCCATTCCCATTGCCTGGAAAGATGAAGCCATCCTTCCCTCTGATACTTGCTCTGAGGCTGGCAGACAAAAGAAGCTGTTGCTGTGTCAAACAGCAACTCAAAATTAAAGCATAAGACCCCTTTTCTGTTGAGAAGTCTCTAAGCTTGCAGGTTGGTGGTACATCTAATAAAACTCAAGGGTTAAGCTGTATTTGTTTAGAAGGAAAATGCTCATGCATCACCATTGAACTTAATATCTGAGCTGGTGGCTGGAATGCTTACTCCGGGAAGAATAAAGTCATAACTTACTCTTGCACTACTGACAGTAAACTAATGCCAGAGCACCACTGTGTGGGGAGCTCCTTCTCAGCTGTGCTTGCCCAGACATCTGGCTTTGGTGGTTCCCAGCACGACACTCTACAGCAGAGCCCTGTGCTCCAGCATCTGACTCCCCCCTCCTGTTGGAGCCAGCTCGACCACTTCACCACCTGCTCCTGCTGGGACACAGCTGCTCAGCTGTAAAAGAGCGATGGGGGGAACGGTGGGACATTTGCGAGGACATCAATCCTACTCACACCCCTGGGAGGATTTCATTAAAATCCCAGGGCAAAAGATTAGGTTCTTTCCACTAATTTAATCAAAATATTTTAAAAGCTACTGGCAATATAAACATCTCCATGCAAGCAGGCAGATGCTCAGCCAACACAGACCCCCACAATAACATGACCCCACAACACCTCCTTCCTGCGTGCAACCTTGGTGTGTGCAAACTGCTTGACCTGAGCCATTAGCTGTTCCTGACGACAGTGATGACATTTCATATTTGCCCTGCAAAGAACATGTTCCCCTGTGGTACTGCAGGAAAGACATTTTGAAAATCATTCCTACTTTGCTAAAGCACCCTTGCAAATGCATTTCAATTGCTCCTGCAGGAAAGGGTGGTATCCCCCAGTAGAAAGCTGCAGCCTTAGATGCTCATTTTGACATATTAACTAGGGCTATGCAAAAGACAAAATCCCCAAAGGAAATTAATCTCTAAGTACATCCAACATCCCCCCAGCTGCCTTATGTATTACACAGTATCAGCAACTGTCCATAATGATCATATAGCACCTGCTGTCCCCATTCTGGGTATCAGTGATGTCTCTTTAACCAGACATCAAAGAGAAGGAGCAGACAATGGTGGAATTGTGATAGGAAGTGAATAGTGAATGCTCCTTGTCAGTCTGCATTTCTATTTATCTTGCAGCACCATCGCACAGCCGACCCTGCGCCTGCTGTCACGTCCATGTACTGTTGTTGTAACGACTTCTTAAGGGAGGTATCATGGAGTTTTCAGGATTTCATAAATGGTTCTGTTGGATTTTCTCTTGGGCCAAAGCAAATGGCAAAGCAGGTACACACCTCAACCTACCTTGAAAATTAATCTGGGAACCAAATCTGAGATTAACTTGGTACCAATGTTACATTCTAGGTGATGAGCACCAGGATTTTCTCTTTGAGACTGGCCAAAACCACAGCAAAGCAACACTCCCCAAGGAGATGCAGCCAGAGTCAGGGGTTGGAGCAAAGCCATTTATTCCTTCCCAGAAAGGCGCATGAAAGAGAGTTTGCAGGGGCAGCATGTACAATAGCCATGGCTAGACAACCCAGGCATCACACCAGGGAGTACTCAAGACAGGATGGCCTTCCTGTACTAGCAGCATTTTAAGACATAAATTCACATCATGCTATTAGGGAAAACATAGGCACATTCAGCTAACTGAGGTCTATACAATGTTACAACCCTTTGCTGTCTCATCAAAACAGTTCTTCCAACCCAAAGTGTCTTCCATTCATATACTACTATATTGTATTTTGCACAACGTGACTGCTTAACCAGGGTAAAAATATTTATTACTTTCATATAACAAGAAGAAAAGACCTGAATGCTTATCATACAGATATGAGGCAGGAAATACAACAAAACAATTTCTCATAATTATTTCCAGAAGTCATTCATATTGGAAAATTTTAATGGTGATAGTAACTAATCTGTAGCTCGAAACTCCCAATTAAACAGCATTAGCAGTAGCAATTGTCTAAAAATATGTTTCTGTCCTATCCCATTAGCCACCACTACATATGAAATTTCCCAACGGAGTGTCACGTACAATGTGTTTCTTCCTCCTCATTTTACATGTGTGAATGGCTTGAGTCAAATTCTCAAAGCTGTCTTCATCAAGTAGGCAGAGTCAGTTCTGAGAACTTCAAAAACTACACAGAGCTGCTTAATGTACCCAGTATTCCATATACCTCGGTGTTTTTGAGCTGGTATTCTGCACACAATCTAGTGCTGGAGGTCTTTGTGCTTTTTTCCTTCTATTTCCTGAAGCAGAAATACTCTAATATTTCAGGAGTCTCAATTAAACAAAGTTATTCTCAAATATCACTTATTTGCTCATTCCCAGCAGCCATGGGACGGAACCATAGGTAAGGTCTCCAGTACAGTACAGAGCTACAACAATACAATTTTTACTACCTTTACGACATTATTCAAAACAATTGAGACCCCCAGAGAAAAGCAACCATTGCTCAGTCGACAAGACAGAGCACAGCACACAGTGACAGTGGCACAACACACAGCCTGGGAGGGAGGAGAAGTGAGGCCATTTCAGTAGCAATTCAAACCTTAAATTTGTGTAACTTCCCCATCCTTACCATTTTTTTCCATTTTTTTTTTCCTTTTTCACACACACCTGCAAAGCTTAATGCCTGTTGTGCAGAAAACAAGGAGAAAAGGTATTCTAGCAAACAATTTAATGTCATTAACTGGTTTAAGGTAAATGCAGCTTGGGCTGCTCTCACAATGAACTTTGGTCAATGCAAATGTTTTGAGCACCCAGGTATAAGTGCACTGTCAAAGGCAGAATCACTGGCACAACAAAAGCCACATCTCAGCTCACAGACAGTTGTCATAGAGACAGATAAGCATCCTGGGGTATACTCATCTTAAATATGCACAGAAATCCTTTTTAACCTGTCTTCTTGTAGGCATCTTTCCTTGTGATGCATTTATAAGCTGTTTAGGCCAAACAGAGAACCATTTATCGGCAGGTCTCCTTCAGGCAGGCTGGAGCTAAGGAGCTTTTCTGCAAACTTGATGGTTTTTGTTAAAAGCAAATTTCTATCTGATTTTCTTGCTAGCATTTCTAAAAGCTGTGGTTTGGAGAAATGGTCCAGCTTCAAAGTAACCTGGCTCAGAAAAGAAAGGAAAGTTGTGGGTTGTGCTCACGTTGGTTTTTAAACCAGGTCAAATCCCTGCTCCAGTTTATAGCATGGAAGCACCACGAGCTGTGAGAGGACAGTATAGGGGTGGCATTTCATGGTCCTGGGCAGGAAGGAGACGGGGGGGAATACAGTATTGTAAATATCTGAACATTTTTTCCCGAAGTCACAGCACAAGACACCTCTTGCCTGTACATCTAAAGCTTCAGCTCCAAATGAGAAGGAAAAGAAATACATTAATCCCTCCCTGTGTGGACAAAGTTTCATAAGCTCCTTAGCAGCTTAAGGTGCAAAGACTCTAAACCTCTATAAAACTCAGTGCTCAGCTGCCTTTTGGAGCTAGGAAGCTGGCAGGCAGCAGAGGAAACCATATACTAGGGAAACCGTCCCAGAAGGGGCCTATGGGGACAGCAAGATCCCACAGAGTGACATATGTGTGGCTCTGGTTGCAAAGAAGGTCCTCAGACCCAAGATACAGTGAAGCAGGATTCCTCTACAGACCGCTGCAGAGCCATGAAAGGAACTGGAGAGGGACCTGGGGGGGGGAAAGAGTCACAGGTATGTAGGCTGCCAAGAACCAAACCAAGGCAGGAATTCAACATTACACAGCCCCCAAAAGACACATATATAGTGACACAGAATCCATAAATTTTAAGTTTTCAAGACTGTGTACTACCTCTGTAATTTGTCTCAAGGTCTTCTGTGTGACCCAGATATGTAATTCAAAGGTATTAAAAAAAACCCCAAACAAACAAACAAATATTCTTCATCTGATGATCTACAGAGATTCCTGCTTCTAAAATTAGTGATAAAAGATTTAAACATGGGCAAGCAGATGCTGCTTTCACACTAGGTCATAAAAAATCAGCAGCAACATTCACACAGGAAACATTCCCCTCACCATGGCACTGCCAGTCTGACTGCTGCATCTCTACTGGTGCCATCCTGGGCCAGGTGCAAGGAGTTTCCTGGTCAACCAGTATCTTTGCTATTATAAAGATATGCCCATGAATGGCTTTCGCTGAGAGATATTCTTAGGTTTTGCGAATAAATCCTAAATTATACACATATTGTGGGGAAGATCAATATCATTCCAAAGAGAAAACTGAGGCAGACAGGGAGAGCACCAGCCCAAGGCATCACAGCCAGTAGCAAAGAAGGGCAGAAGATTCTTCCCCCAGTGATTTTCTTAATACCAACAAGAAGCACAAAAGCACATCACACTGAAAAATGGCAGGGTGGATGTAAGAAAAAAAAACCCACCCAAAACATCATCCTTCAATCAGGAGTCACCCCAAGGTAGAAGATCTCAAAAATAATACAATGTATAGGAAGAGGGCTCATATCCCTTGGAAAAAAAAATGCAGGAGTCATCCATGCCCTGCCATCCCCTCCTTTAAGACTGTGGGATGATCATTCCCTTTGTTCACATATTTATTTGGAATCTGATAATTCATTGCCCACAGTTTCCTGCCAGAGTTTGTCTTCCATTGTTCAGGATTTACATTACTCAACAGGAAAGCAGTGAGAGGTCCAGTGATTAGAAAGGTGCCCAGACCCAGCAAACAACTGCACCCATGGGAACTCAGGGAAATGAGGGAGCAAAGGCAGAGGGACTCATCTCCTATTAAAAGCTACAGACTGCATGGGCATGGCTGGACATGTCCACACACCCACCCCTCACATACTGTTTGTATTTGGGCCTTACAGTAAATGCTTTCTCCATGAGCTGGGGAGGATGTAGTTTATTGAGATACAACTATCAAGGAAATACCTGAAAAGAGTAAGTATGGTGACAGTGTCCCTCGAACTAAATTACTCATTCTCAAAGACCATTACTCTGAGACTTGACAGAGGGTGAGATTCTGTGCAACATCAAGTTCCACTTGATGTTGGTTATGAACTAGGCTAAGTAGGAATCGGCCCTCTCTGATGCCCTTAGCAGTGGCTTTTAAGCTTGATCTCACAAATGATGCTCCGATATGTTCTTTAACAGCTTCCTCGTAACAGCAGAAAGCAAAACAAAACACCACTAATCTTTTATTGGGTATCACCAGAACAGGATGCTTCCCTGGCCAAATCCTCCCACTGAAAATGTCATAGCTGTTTTAAAACATATTTTCCCTGTGGTTAGTTTGATAACAGGTACTCAGCTCAAGCATGTACAGTGACTGCGCAGCACTACACTGTAAAGTGTGACTTGTGGAATGCAGCTGGTGACCTTTCTCAGCCACAGCTCCCAGTCACTGTGGACTCTTGTTCCAACCCAAACATTTCCAAGGCTTCCCAGTTGGCTCATCAAGTGAAAAGGCATTTTTATGTTTCTTGAGCATTCAGAGTGTGCTTGTGAACAAAAGCCCAGCTTATTAGCCATTGAATGATAAACCTCAAAAAAGGGAAGCTTCTCTTCTTAAAGAGGTTTAAGAAAACTGCATGACTTCGAAGTGGGAATCTGATTTCCAAAAATTAATTTAATATAACTTTAATAATTATTATTTCCTTTGAGCAAGGAGAGACCCTGAGCAAATGCCTCCAAGTACCCAACATGTCCTCCAAGTTCTCCTACAGCGGATGTAGGCAAGACAGCTTCTGACACCACAATACCTATACCTATAGCTATATACCTATAAGCATATACCCATACAAATGCCTATAGAAAGTTTATCCTAAAATATAACCCAATCTCCTCTACCGAAACTCAGGATACAAACAGAATCATAGAATCATAGAATAGTTAGGGCTGGAGAGGACACTAAGATCATCCAGTTCCAACCCTCCTGCTATAAGCAGGGACACCTCACACTAAACCATGCCACCCAAGGCTTCATCCAACCTGGCCTTGAACACTGCCAGGGATGG
>JBCJKH010057076.1:3666-16098 GCA_039877255.1 Loriculus beryllinus | reverse complement strand
AGGGGACTGGAGCATCTCCTGTATGAAGACAGGCTGAGAAAGTTGGGGCTGTTCAGCCTGGAGAAGAGAAGGCTGCGCAGAGACCTCACAGCAGCCTTCCAGTATCTGAAGGGGGCCTCTCCCCTTCAGCCAATCTGGTGAGTGGCTCTCACCTCCAGCAGTGCTGCTTGGCTTGGCTTTGCCAGCTCAAGGTTGTGATACTAGTGTGCACATGGGGTGCAATGAAGTGCTTTTTGGCCTCATGTGCCCCTCACTGAGGAAAGCTCTGTCCCCAGTGTCAATGTTCTCACGGCTCTCCACCACCAGCTGAGGTTCAAACACCATTTTACAGCCTTTGACACACCTCCCTTTCACCCAGCAGAGCCTGGGAGAGCATGTGATCCTGTTTACACTGAGATTGGGCTATAGTAATATATAGTAAGACCTAGAAATACAGGAGACACATTCTGTCCCAACTCAGAGATAAGCTCTTACAAGAATGCCCTGCTGGGCAAAAGCCCTACGACCACTTTTCTTCTTGGAAGGAGTAAATTCTTCTCCAGCCTTCACCTGATGTTCAAATCAAGTGACCTCAATTAAGACCTCAATTAAGGCCTCCTAGGAGAAACCAGTTTTCCAAGATGGCTGCAGGAAGTCTGCTTTCCAAGGGGCAGCATGGTCACAGCCCAGACCACTGCTCCTCCAAAGATCAGCTCCCTGAGCAGGTGTAGGGCAGACGCTGCAGTTCCTCTGTTTTCTAATTAGTCACAGAGGGTTGGTCTGAACACTGTTTGAAAAGCAAATAACATATATACTGCAGGGGACAAGAGATAACATTTAATTAAAGACTTATTTTAATTAAGACTTGACTATTAGCTGTTCAAAGACCACTCAGAGCCAATAAAAGGGCTACCAAGTAGCTATTATTAGAAGGCCTCATGACTAATCATGCTGTCCCTATGGGAAGTGGAATGCTCTTCACAACTAACAAATAAAACCCACCTCAGTGTCACAGGAGGACTCACTAGAGAAATACAGATATAGGACTGCAACTATATTTTGCTAGATCACAAAACAAGATTCAGTATCCTTTTGGGCAGCATGGACAATAGTAAGGAAGTAAAGCTAATCTTTGTGAAAAATTACCAAATTGGCAAAAGAAATACCCTGCACAGAAAGAGCTGCGCAGAAGCACAACTCATAGCTTTTGGTTAGAAACCCAAAATAATTCTGACTACAAAAAGTGCACTTGACATAGAGTGGAGAGTCCTCTGGAAGTGGCAGTCTTTAGCCCTCCTCAATTAGTGAGGGGACCCTGTGATCACCAAAGACATTAGCAACACAGTGTGTGAGAGGATCAAGGTAAAAAAAATGGAGACTTGGGGAGATCTGGCAGGCAGCTGAAGGCAGCTCGCTGCACTGACAGACAGCCTCCACTGCTGCCTGGAAATAACACATGCAGAGGATGGAGCTGTGCCTTTGCTGCAGAGCTATCATGCTTTACTTGGATTTATGTAATTTGCAGCTATGAAGGAGAATGATACAGTCTGTTTACCAGAGAGGCCACAAAGGGATACTGCCCACATCCACTGCATTGCACAATTATCTATGTGCACAAGGCAGGGCTGCAGTCATGGGGGAATACCTTGTCCTACCCAAAGCATTAGCTTTGACTTTCTGGTGAAGTAAGTCATTAAATGGATAGGTGACCTGAAAAGAAGCAGGAAATTCCCAGTTCCTGAAATTCATACAAATATTCTTCCTTTCCTGTTGTGAGGTTATTTCAGTTGAAGTCCCATGGTATCTCATCAGTAAGACAAGATACAGGGACAGTCCTATATCCTCCAGTACTGCTCACCAGTAACTCCTTTCCTGTCCACCTGGGTGTTAAGGAATGGCATTATACCACTCTGACTAGAAGAGTAGGGGCTGGCCACCAAGGGAGGACTGATTAGCAGGATGACTGCCTGTTACTTGAGGTACCTTGCCTTCTGGAGTCAACTTCCACATCACAGAGAATGTCAGTCTGTCTTGCATGGGATTGAGACTGCATAACTCCTCACAGAGCAGCTTGGGAAGCATTGGGATGACCTGGAAAAGAAGAGAGCCTTGGTGAGATGCGGGCTTTTAGTAGAGACTTTTCTGTGGCCATGCCTCCCTGACCAGCTAGTAAAATACAGGCCCAACAACGCACAAAAGGAAAAAATGCATTAAAACTTCAGGATCATGTTCTCTGTGCCAGGAGTGGCTACATCATAGCTTCAGGACTCATCATACATGCCAGAGCCACATCACATAATGAATAGCATGCTGGCATGGAATAAGTAAACCAAATCCTCTGAAATGAGAGGAAATCAGGCATGGCTAAGGCCACCAACACTCACATTAGCCCCATCCCTCAATGAGACCAGAAGGAGCTGTCAGTCTCCAAGCTGGGAATTATTCCCAGTGCTTCCCTTCAAGGAATGGAATAAGCACACTAGAGCATCCTACATCCTCAATTATACAAACAGTTCACTCTGCAGCTTTTAAGGTCACAAAGTTTGCTCAGTTTTCCACTTTTTTCCCATTGCCATTTTGGCAGTGGGAAGAATGAGGAAGGCTCAACATGTCAGGAGACTTGATGTTGAAGCATGATCCTCGCAGTAAGGAGCTGAAAAGCTTGGATTTGGGAACTGTGTTTCTTGCTTTGCCACTCAATATTGTGTAAGGAAGCAGATAATGCAAGTCTGTTCCCTGCAAAGCATAAATGAAGCTTCTCCCATGCATCAGAGGAGTGGTGCATGGCTCTAATAAAGACTGAGCCATGCTTTGCAGCACAGACAGAAATGTGTAGATGTTAGTGAGATAAACAAAAGCACCTGGTTTATGACTTATTTGACATGGTGTTTGCAAATGGAGGGATAACAATTCTTATTTTACTATACTCAACTGTTTGAACAAAATGGCAGCCAACAGAAATTTCTGGCAGGGATTTTTTTTTTAACCTGTGTCCTAACTCCTTTCAACCAGTCAATATTTCTGCTGCTGAACACTGAATTACCAAACCTGACTACATCAACAAAGTAAAGGCTTTGGAGCATATTCACACTAGACCAAACCTGAGCAGCTCCAAGTGTTTTCTACCATCCCCAAATTATTTCCCAAGTGAAGTCTGCAAAAAAGATAATATTTAACAGCTATTTAATGAAGTAAATCTAATTATTAGAGTTTCATATTGCTATTTCCCATCTCATTATTTACCTTTGTGAAGAATCAGTAACTGCCCTCACAGAAGAACCACATTATTCCTCGTTTACTTTGAGTGGCAATGTGGGCTGGTGCATCCCAGAAAAACACAGAGAAATGCTCTACTTGGTTGCCATAAAATATCTTAGCTATTTAATTTAGTTTCCAGTTTGACTGCTCTGTGTGTCACCCTATAAATACAGGACCATCAGGAAGCGACTGACATGCAAACCCCAGGTCTTCCAAACTCTGTGACACCTATTTGATGATTTCAGAGATAACTTTTTCTACCTGGATGTCAGGGGAACAACTGTTCATTGAAACAGTAAGAAGAAAGTCTTAAGTGTCCATTTTCTTCTCAAGTGCATACACCTCGTATTTACCTTTTGCTTTGAAGGAAGGACTCAAATATTTAAACACATTTGTGGTTTGGCACCAGACGACAGGTATAAATCCATTCTAATTGCAGTGCATATTAATGCCAAAAGGTCAACTGTATGGTCTGTGACTGTCAAGGAGTCATGCAACATGATTGCAACATGAATCAGCAGCACTGGTTCAGCTGGAAGGTCACAAAGGCACAGATTATGATAAACTGTTTCCCGCAACACAAAGGCTGTCAACTCTGTTATTCCAGTTGTTAACAGTACGTTAACAATACTGGTACATTCATAACTCACAGATCCAGTACGTGAGCTCTGCCATGCTTCCTGGAAGGACCCATGCCACAAGGTTATAAATTTAGCATGAGTGGTACCAACCCATACCAGAAATGAGAGAAAATAGCTTTACAGATTATTGGAAATCCCTGTCTGCCTAAGGCCGCCCATGACCACCATGAGACCCTGAAGTTCTGGTCACAGTGAGCAAAGCGCTAGTAATTTAATAAAAGCCCCCATGCCCTTTTCCACCCAAATTAAAAGCCGTATTTACATCATTTTTCTCTCTCCCCTTCTCTCTGATTACCTGATAATGGTCTGTACTTACTGAATATTTCCTTTCCTTAGCACTTCCTCTTTCCCTTCACACCTCCTGCAGCAATAACAGTCTGCTAGAGAAATGCTTATATGACACATGAAAGCCCATCCACAAAGAGTAGCAAAACAACAGGATGCTTGTTTTAAGTATACTTGAACAGGATTAACACTCAAGAGTCTATAATTCTATGGAAGGACTTTCCATGATGTGAAACACAAGCAAAGCTTTAGCTCAGATCATAATTACAGAACTAAACACTCACCAAGTCATTAGCTGCAACAAACCTACTGTTAAATACAGAAGCATCAACCTCTGTTACTCTTGTTTTATAGGAGAGAAACTTTAGGCAAAGTAACTTAACCCAAACCATGGAGGAATTCTGACAGGGGAGCAACCTTTTCCTGGGCTCAGCAAATACATACATGACATAAGACAATGTGACCCTACATTGAAGGTATTTCAATTTTATCTACCTTGCTGAATTAAAAGAAGAAACCTGTTTTCAACATTATGACAGTCTGGGCTAACTACCTCCCTCAGCTTTAACATCATGATTCCTCTTCACAGCCTACATGGAGAATTAGCCAACTGTCACAAAGTACAGAAGTTTAAGTTACACATTTCCTTTTTCCTTAACATGATATGGTCATGGGCTGAAAGGATTCTTAGTAGTTGCAAGCCCAGCATTTGACATACAAAGATGTCACAACTGTGTCACATTCGGAGAGCGAGATGTATTAGGAGTTATCCCAGGGGCTGCCCAGAAGGAACTTTTGCAACAGGATTATCTCCATCTCTTTCTGAAAGAGACACAGGATGAGAGAAGATTTCCTTAAGTACATCTTTAGTGCCCAGATTTGCAGAATATGAGGGTTGCATAGCATTGCCTCAAATATCCAGAGATTGCCCTGCATCTTTTAAATGCTTTGCCCTTCCTGTGACTGTCTGCCAAGAGACAGCAGCGTCTGCCAGCTGCCGTGTGGAGTGCCACAGCATGCAGAAATCCAGCTAGCTGAAACACTGCCAGGGATATCACCTCCAGTGTGAAGCGGTTTCCTCAGCAAATTGCTAAGGATGTGCCTATGATGGGGATCACATCATTCAGTTTGATTTTACTGCAGGTGGAAATAAAAGTCACCCAGGCTTATACAGGGATCATAAAGCAGGAACAAGCGCATGTATAAGTGTAGTTGAACTTAGAAATACAGTTGGAGAAACCCAGTAGGGCTGGAGAAAAAATCTTCCACAATGGAAAAAAGGACCTAGATCCCCAGGAAATCCTTTCTAATTAATGTATCATAGAAAACAGGGCTGAAGAAAGGCTTGTGTAGTGAAAGCTTGCCTGGTTCTCATCTCTGTCTATCAAGTCAGACTAATTAAAGATATCATCTCTCCCCACAAGCCTAGCAGGGCCCAAGAGATACTGGAAAGGGCATTTCTTTGAGTGAAAGCTGATATCCACAATGTTTGCAGCTGTGGGTCTGCATTTCAAATCAAATCACAGGCAGGATTTCTCTCTCCCTATTTCCAAGTCCTACACATGAAATCTCCAGCTCTTGCAATATGCAGCTTGAGACTTAGTGTTCCAGCACTGCCTGACAGCCCCACTCCACACTATCGGTTCTCCCCACAGGCAGCCACATGTCCCAGCATGTCAAAGTGGTAGGCAGCAATGGAAAACCAAAGCAAAAGAGGGCACCGCTGAGGCTGGGGGGGTTCCCTACACATCACCATCCCAGCATTATAAAACACATGGACTTACTAACCATGGCTGGCCACACCGCTCAGCGCCTCTGCATGGTGATTTGCTTTGGACACAGGAAAATTTAACCTCCTGCTTGTGAGAGCCATTGGTTCGGTTTATTTTGCCTCTTCAGCCAATAAATTGCTTCTGGAAACCAAACGCAAGTTTCCACCATCGGACTCATTCCTAGGGAGCTGGGCATTGGGAGGGAGAATGCACATACTGGGATGATAAAACTCCCTGTTCCATTTCAAATCAGAAACATCTGCTGCAGCCAGGACTAACTCACTGACCAGGTTCAGAGCGGGTTAGTCAGAGCAGCTCTCATCAATGGACTCGCTATAGGAACCTTTCAAGGAACAAAAGGAGAAAACTGATCTGTTAAGCAAAGGGAAAAGGGAACAAATTCCGGTTAAAAATAACCCCTTACTTTCACAAAGTTGCATGGGCAGTTTTGCTCCATGCAAACAACCCTGTGCTGCTGGCATCCTGCTCCGGCTGCCCACTCATGCTTGGTTCGGCTTGGTTACAATGACCCCTGACTCCCAGGGTGATCCCTTCTGCCACCGCCAGTGCACTGGGGAGGGACTGTATTTATCGAGTTCCTATCAGCTGCTTGCTCTCCCCAGAGCTGGAAGGAGGATGCTGAGGTCCAACAATGGGGTGGGCTCAGCAAGCCTCTTGCTTATGCACTAGAAGACACTCAAAGGAAATAGGCAATTTGTTTACGAGCCTGGATTTCTGCTCAAGAGTTGTATCAACACTTCCATGAATTCAGATTTCGAGCAACTCTTTGTTACTGAGCCTGAGATTGTCAAAATATCAACACCCTCAAAACCTGCTGGTGTCAAAAGTGAAGTCCTTGGACTCAACATGAAGATAGGCTTACAGTTCGGATCTTTGATCTCCAGTATAAAATAGAACCAATAAAACATTATAGGGATTTATGGCTGACCTCTCACTTGAGCTGCTTCACACCTAAAATAACACTGTAAGATGTGCCAAAAAAGAGGAAAATGTTTAGGTTTTCTTGCTTCTTAAAATTTGATACACTCTTATTTCAAAAACTTTTTGACTTCTATTAAATAGACCACTAGCAATTACACAATAACTCCCCTTCTGGTTACAGAGTTCAGGAAAATTAAATATGTGGCTTTATTTAACTTCTTTGGGAGGATTAGCATGGTGCTAACCTCTAGCAGAATCACAGCTGTCTTAGGAAACAGATTCATCAAAGGAAAGCATATTTTCTAGTCATGTTGCCATCTTGTTTCGGATATCCTGGCTGCTTTCCTTTGCCCATCCCCCCTCTCCTTTTCCTCTCTTGCAATCAAAATACTGACATTTCATCATATAACCTAGTTTGCACTCCTAAAATATATTTTCTGCAGGGCAGAAGCATGGGTAAAACACTAATTCTGACTGGTGGACCAATGTAGGTACAGAGCTATTGAAGATTACAGACAACAGATAATTTATGTTGCCATCACACGTGACTGTCTGGTAGTGTTGGGGGGGAAAGTGCTTTGAAAGAAAATCTAATTAGCTTTTGTATTCAACCAGATTTTCATGAAAAATATCTCCTTTCTCCATGAGGATCTTCCTTCTCCCTTAAAAAGAAAAATAACATGCCTTCAAACCACAGTATTTTGACTTGGAAATACTGCCACAACATGTTCCTTCCTGGACTACAGCTTTGCTGCCTTGCAGTGATATCCCCCTTGGACTAGCCCACATCTCCCATAGTGAGCTATGGCCACTGAGACATCCATCAGAGGAGGAAGCAGAGCAGTGCAGAAGCCAAAGGCTTATCACTGGAGACACTAAGATTGGGAAGGCTCTGATGTCAAAATGCTGTTTCCATGACATATACATTGCTTCTCACTCCTGTAGACAGCAAGTCACTGGTAACTGTGTTTCCCAGCATGGCCATTCCTTGATCCCATGCTGCAGCACCTGTGTGCTGTTGGCCTCACTACCACCAACCTAGCTTTGGCACTTCTGCATTGCTATGATGGCTAATCTATGCAACCCATACTCACACAGACATAAAACCCACCATACTCACTGAGACCTCCTGAAGCTGTCTTGATACTTCTACCCCAGGAAAGTTACAAGACAGCTACTAAAGATTAAAAGTTTTATATCAAATCACTAATTTGTTTTCATTAGTAAAATAAATAATTTTATCTTCTGCGAAGCATGAAGACACAGTAAGCTACTGTAATGTACAAGTATCATTGCAAGACCCTCCCTGGACAGCAACCCTGGGAACATTCAGGAAGGGAGGGGAAGAATCACTCCTAATCCTAAGTAGCAAGTAGGATATGTTTATACATTTTACAAAAGATGTCCTGTCATCCCGGAAAGGGCTGTGGAGACAAGGACATCAGTCTGACTGAATGGGAGTGTGAGGAGAGACAGATTAATCTGCTCCTATGAGACTGCCTCAACACTTCTCTTCATGCAGCTGATGCCTCAAGCTCACACAGGATGCTAACAGCAAAGTTTCCTGGCTTCCCTGCACGCACAGTGCTGGTGTAATGTGATGAGCTAGGAAATGTTTCTGCATGTTCAACTGAAAATGAGACAGCCACAGACAAAACCTCACTGTTTCCTTTTTGATAATGTTAAATTTTAACTTGTTCATTTTTAAAGTTTAGAAGTCAACTTTGAACTTGAGTTTAACATTTGATTCTGTTACACTAAAATCTGTACAATTGCAGCTATCTTTTCACTGCATGATGAAAGAACACTATTTCTCCAGTATTTGGGACATACAGATTAAGTAAGAGTGTGAAATTACCATTGTACCTCAGGATGTCACGCTGCACAGGGTGTTTTTATACCTTATTCTGCTACACATCCACTTCTGGAGCGATTAGCTAGTACTACTGCATTGAAGACAAAGACAAAACTCTCCACTACTACCACAACCAAATCTGCACATTTCAATCTCCCAACAGCAAACCAGATGAACCAGAATGGGTCTGTCAGGTGTACCTCAGGGTAGCACCAGTGCAAACATAGTTATGCAGCTCTGGGCCCTTAATATGCTCCAGAGCAGCAGAGTCCTCACGTGGCAAGCCCTGGCACACTCGGGTCTTTGTCCACAGACATGGGGTCACAAGCCACTGCTTCATCCTGTGCTTTCTCTGCAAGCTCTGAGGTAGTCAACAGCTACACTAGGTCTTGTGCTTGCATCAATTTAGTTATTTTTGTAGGTTTGCAATAACAGCCAGATTTTTATTGTGGGCATCTGCAAATGAACCTTTAAAATGAATTTACAGTAAATAGAAGACACAGTTATCAGATGAAAAAAAGAAATGTTGTTCTTACCTTTTGCACTAGATAGACACTAGTTGCTCTTTTACTCGCTACTTTATCCAGTGCTGTTTCTTCCAATACAAAGTAGCTTACATCCGCAATGTGAACACCCACTTCAAAGTTCCCTGGAATTGCACAAGAAAGTCAGCAGGCTTCAGGTAGAAGAAATTAACTTCTGACATATTTAACTCTGACCTTTTTCCCTCTTCTCCCAGTAATGTTTTTTGTCTTATGCCAAAGCTCACAAAAATGATGCTCCTTTCCACTTTTTCCATCTGAGATGAAAACTGTGGTCTCCCGGGACACTACCAAATTCACAGCCACTGTGGCTACAACATATGAGTGAATTCACATACGAGTGAATCCTCAAGCAGAGCAGTGGATATGTGAAAAACCTCAAATACCATGCAGATAAGTCTTTCCAAGAAGGAGCTCATAATAGTGAGCCCAGTTCCCATCTCTTTATTGTCAGACAACAGTAAGCAAAAATATGGGACCCCCACCTTGCAAGCATACAGGCAATGCAGGAAACCATTTCCCAGGTATGGTACAGCTGGCCACATGTTTTTGGGTTCTCAGAGCTGCACTTGTTTCCAGCTCACCATGGTTGAACTCAAACTGCTGCTGGTGACCCAGGAAGTCACTTTGGATCAAGCTATGCAGAAGTGCAGCTTTCCACAAGCAGAATACCTCCACTGTTATCCTGCCCTCCATTCAGATTAGGCTTTTTATCCTCTAATTAGAGTTCAGGATAGAAGTAACTTAATTCAAAAGTTAGGCTAGAGAGGAGTACTACTGAGCTTTATCATGAGGTTTCAGTAATAATTTGGATTTGGAAGTAGTGATCATCCTTGGCTTTGGAAATAATTAGAACCTGGGTCCAAGAAATTCTGGTTGGCTAATCCTCAAAGAAGCCTATCGACCTTTGTTTTCTCTGGAAGGACTAGGCCAGATTTGAGGTGCTTATTTGTAGAACAGTTCTAAGTGCAGTGAGTTCCTAATTATAACATTTGGTTCTTTAAAAGAATTCACTAACTTCTTGGTATCTATAAATATTTTTTCTTTTCTTATTTTTTTTCTAAAGACAACATAATAAGATACCACACTGGTGACAATCTGTTTGTTTAGACACCTTGCAAAGAATATTACCAAAGCCCAAATGGTTCATAGCTGCCATTACACAGTGTATCTGCCCGTGTGCCCTTCTGATGCCTACCAGTGCTAGATTTCAGTAGTATGGGAATGGAAATGTATACAGGCAAAGAGGAAGCGTGAGACAGTTCAAAATCACACTAGGAGAGCCACCCAGCTCCCATCTGGGTGTTCAGGTAAGTAAACAACAACCCTCCCTCTGTGACTGAATTCGTAACAATTTTAACTTAACTTTATTAAGCCATGTCTGCACAGCACTTAAGAGTATGTGAAGTAGTATCTTGATTTTTGAGCTGCTTTGTACACTCGACAGAGCACAGATGTAAAGGCAGCAGAAACACACCTGCAAGACAGGTGCACCGGGGCTTAGATTTGGCCGCATAACCTACAGCCACTGGAAAGTCCTGCAAAGAGTAAACATGATGGCAGCAGAGAAAGAGGGCAGTAATTCCACTGCACACTAAGGGACAAATTTTACCACTTGTTAGGAAGCTGGGAGAAAAGACTTCAGATTAAATGGTTCACCTCAGAAAGCTGCCTACAGCTGTGTTGTGATATTATCACATGCCTTGAAAGCTGCTCTATATGGATTAGGCATCCAAGCCTGAAACTACTTAGACAGTAAGTCTCAGACCAACAGTTCAACCAACAGATTTAATATTACACACACTCAAAGCCAACACACACAGGAGGTAAAAAAACATGGATTATTTTGAAGTCAATATTGTAATGTATGGATCCTGCAGGCAAATATTGACTAAAGGAAAAGGAGAGGGGGTCATTACATCATGTCTTTAATCACAGTTTAATTCAATATGTGCACTGTTACATACATGAACTTTTTGTCCTCAACAGAAAATCGACAAACCAAGATCTCATTGCATGAGATAATAAAACATGGAGTCAGCCAATAAAAACACATTGAGCAGAGTTGAATTTCATTCAGGTTTCCCACCAGAGCTTCTAAAAGCTGGGGTCAGTATGAGCTCCCTGCTTTTGAACTTTAAATGGAAATTCTATCTAAATATTTTCTTATATACATTGACATAATGCAAACTGGCAGCTCTTGGGTTTGTCTTGCTCAAGTATGAATCACCCTATCTCCCTCATCCCCAAAAAATCCAAGACGAAGAGAACTTGAAGATACAGCACAGCGATCAACCAATCTGATTTCTCTCAAATCACTGCTTCTGAATATTTTAGACAAAATACCAAGCTAAGCCTGCACAGAAATACTTCCTTAGTGCTCTCTCCCAGTTTATTTGCTAATTAAAATTAAAGAGCTCTCTGGATAAAAATATACTAGTCACAAAGATTCTCTTCCAGGTTCACAGTTTTTCTAGTCTCATTAGTTTTAATGACAAAATCACAAAAAGAACATTTCACATTGTAAGTCTTGTGTTACTTCCCATAGAAAAAAGAAAACATGGCCCAAATAAAAGGAAAAGAGAGTTAAACTGGCACTCATTTACTGAAAAAGTATTGTCAGAGAGTTCAGAAAAAAGGGGGAAAGGGAAGACAGCACACAGCACAGGCTGACATAGACCACTCCACCTTCATTTTGATGAAGAAATCTAATTCTCCAGCAAATAGAAGACTCTAACCTTGGCATGCAGCTCTCCATTGTGATAAACCTTATACCCTAAATTTCTCACAGAAATAAGTCCTTTACCAACCACAGACTTGCTCCACCCCAAATTTAAAATTCTACAGTGAAGCTAAAGCTGCACAACAACCCCTAAAGCTACATACACACTAACAGATTAAGGATTTACTTTTTTTAAGAATTTACATAAGAATGTAGAGGAGATTAAGCCAGACACTTCATATGCTGATATTAAAGCAAGAGTTGAATCACAGAATGGTTTGGGTGTGAAGTGACCTTAAGGATCATCTAGCTCCAACCTCTGCCGTGGGCAGGGACACCCTCCACTATACCAGGTTGCTCAACAACCCCTAAAGCTACATACACACTAACAGATTAAGGATTTACTTTTTTTAAGAATTTACATAAGAATGTAGAG
>JBCJKH010057074.1:0-17102 GCA_039877255.1 Loriculus beryllinus | reverse complement strand
TCCCAGCTAAGACAGGGAACATCATTTGCCTCCACATGAGTCACCAATGCCCCACCTGCAGCCACAAGGCCACATGCCACTAAGGAAAGGGCTGAGAAAAGCCCATCTGCACAGGCCACCAGAGATCTCTGTGGCGTTTAGGCCTAAACCCCACAGCACTAGGTCCCCAGCTAAAGCAACTGCCACCCCATGAGCAGGAAAGGAACCCAGAGAGTCCAGGCGATGCCATACACAGATAGGGATGCCATTTCTCTGGCTCCTGAGAGGACAAGCCCAAGCAGTGGCGGGCTTGGGCCCCAATGCTGAGGGGAGGTCTAGCAGAGCACAGCCACTGCTGTTGGTGGGCTCCTGCTCCCGCTCCATGGCGGTGGAGGGCTCATGTGCGGTTGTGATGTCAGGTGTGAAGGTACACTGCAGCCAGACCCCCGCTTCACTCCTCCAGGTACAGCGGGGCAGAGACACTTCTGCTTGCAGGGACTCTGCGAGGAGAGGCAAGGGGAGAGCCAGACCCGGCCGGCTCCACAGCGGGGACAGAACGCCTGAGGCCGCTGCACACAGGCACTGACAGCTGGGAGCGAGAGCACACCCCTAGCCCATATGGTACCGTCCAGAGTAACGGGGGGATGTACATGCCAGGGCTCTACCAATGCACGGACGGGGGGAACCCCTCATCTCATACAGGCAGCCCCACTACAGCGGGGAAATCCCCACCCCAGCCGGATTACCCTACTGCACTGAGGGGCATCTCCCCCACCCCGCTCCGCCAGGGCGGCACTGGAGCGAGGGAGGACACCGCACCCGAGCCTCCTACCTGCGTCCGCTACCGGCGCTGCCCCCGCCGTTCCGCCGCCAGGCGGCACATCCGCGCATGAGCGCCCCACGACACCCCGCCCCAGAGCCGATCCGGCCCGACGCCATCTTGTGTCCTGGCAAGTGAAGCAACTCGCTCCCGGCCGCCATCTTGTGTGAGGGCACGGCGTGGGGAGGTGGCTGCTCATTTGCATTAGCCCCGCCCACAGAGAGCAAGCGGTCCGTAGGGTCTGTCTAGCGGGAGCAGGCCGGCTACTCTATGATCCATCCGGCTCGCGGGGCGCGGTCGCCATGGAAACGGTGCCGGGCCCGGGGACCAGGCTTCTCGGCCAGGCCGCGGCCACCGGTGCCGATGGGGAGTTGAAGGCAACGTGGCCATAGGCTTCGTACCCGGGGTGCCCCGGAGCCTTCCACCACCTGGGAAGCGCACGGTGCCTGCTGATGGAGGCGGCAGGACTCGTGTGTTTTCATCTGGAGCGCCTCGCACTGCTCCCAGACAGCCTCTAAAGCACTGAGTGGGGACAAAACAACGAGCGTGGTGGCTGGGGATCTTCCCATAATCATCAAATACTTGTCTCTGGCCTTAGCTAGCAGATACTCATACTTTTCTGTAAAGACTCAGATTACATCCCATGTTGTTCAGAACACAGAGACTGTAGTAGTCCTTTATTACTTAAAGATCTCTCTTTGGACCTTTTGTTCAAACAACTCCTGTTAGAATCACAGAATTACAAAATCAGCTAGGTTGAAAAAGCCCTAAGAGCATCAAGTCCAACCATTACTCCAGGACTGCCAAGATCACCACTAAACCATGTCAGTGAGGACCTCAATCTACACAGTTGTTGCTGCTTTCAGCATCCACAGCACTGCAACCCCTGCTCCCACCCAACTATTCACAAACTTCACCAGAGAAAATGAATGCAAAAGCCAACTACTATATTCAAAAAGGTATCATTGCATCCTACTACCTCTCAATGATTTTATGTGTTAAATTCACCGTTGGCTTCCTGAACAGGAATAGAATAGAAGCCAAGCAATTAACTGCAGTCAATAGGGTTTGCAATTAATGAGTGATTTGTAGGTATTTAGCTATTGAGATCACCTGTAACAGAGCATGGCATTAAGCATCCTCAGGGAGCACGCTCCATGCAGCAGTTGTGCTGAGTAGTGATGCACTGGCCCTGCAGCCCCAGTCACCCTTGTCAAACCCATATGGGGATTTGTACTACAAAAGCGCACAACAGCACAGGTGCTTACAATAGTGCTGATGGGAGCCATTTGTATGGCTTCTTGTTTAATTACAGCCTACCGAATGAGCAGTGAGTACAAATACCTCCAGTGCAGGTGCTTGTAGCTGAGCATGAGCAAAGAGTGTGGGGGGGTAATATAGAGAAGGAGGGCACATCACTGCAGTGTTTAGTGGTGGGTTCTTTTCTATTGCTATTCAGACTGCAACTTCAGAATTTGCAGCTCTGTTGTGGATGGTGTTTTACTGTTTTGGGAAAGAGCCTGAAGTTTTGGTGAGTGTTTTTGATGTTTTTCCATGCTGGCTTCATGTGCTGACTCTAACTGTTCCTTTACTTGTGTTCTCTTACCCTTGTTATGCCTGAGATTTTCTGTTCAAGGACTTTGTTTTGCATATTCTCTGAGGCATCTAACTAGCTGAAACATGTACATGTATTAGCTTTAGTAGTCTTCTTTACAAGCAGCTAGGGTTAAAGCTCCTTATCTGAGCACATAATGTAACTGCAGAAGGAATGAGCTTTCTGTTGCTTTCTTTAGGTACAAAGGCATGTTTAGGCAGGTAGTGCAACCCTGGTTACTACCAGAAAACGTCTGCAAGGTATAACGTGGTATCTTGGTGCATCTCTTAGCTCTGTATGTGTCATTAAGGTATGTCAGTGAAAGGAGATTGCAGAGAGTGAGATGCCTTCTGTGTGCTGCTGTTTCTTGCTCCTCAGTTAAGTGAAGGCATCATCCTGGTTGGTTTTCCTCAGGATGTGAGTACACATACACCAAATAAATGCTTCTTTCTGCTTTCTGTGCTTATGACTAAGGACTGGCTTGTGTTGCAATGTTTTACCAGTTAGAATGGCAAAACAGTACTAGTGTTAGCTTAAGTATCTGCAGTAGTAGCAGTGTATGACTGATGTATTCTACACTTTGCTTGGGTTTTTGTAAACAGAAGTGCTTAAATCCTGCTGGAGGTGATGCCTTTCACCCCAGGGCATCTGCTGTTGTATCTAGTAGATGTGAGTAGCATATCTTGGCTGGGCCTTGATTCATGCCAGTTCTCTAGCCTGTAACTTATCTAGAAATATACTAATGTAAATTGTTATTGTTGGCTGGTGGTAGGCTTTAAACACTTCAGTTTGGAAAACATGACATAGAAGGGCTTCTCTGAGTGATTGCTGCTTTGGAGACAGAAGATTGCCTTTTGATTCCCATTAAAAAATCAATGATGTTACTTGAGAGCTATGTTCTGTATTGTCTAAAGAGCGTAACAGAAGGTAGCTGGATATTTTTTTCATGAAACAAACATATTAGAGTTGTAGATCAGCAGATTCTGCAGCTGTTTGCCTTAGGGGATGCAGTAACAGCAGTATTCTCATGAGTAATTCTAGCTCAGATGCTTGAACTTGAGCTAGAAATAGTGTATGTTGCTGTTGTAACAGAAGGCATTTTTATACACTGAAGGGATGATAGGTAACACAGCCTTGAAATCTGGATAATCTGTTTCCCTCCCTATCCTACTGTTTGTGGTGTTGGTCCCATGAGAAGATGTAGTACAAGTGCATAAAAAGCTAATGCTTTTCTTGCTTCTAAACACACTTTCTCAATGCTGGATGCACAGGAATGTGGGTTCAAGTGTATTTGAAGCACAAGTAGTTAAGAAGCAAATGGTTTGTGGCACTGGATGCTTGTCTGTTCCCAGAGGAAACCCATTGTGGAGAGCCAGGCTGTGTAACCAGTTAAGGCCTTTGTAGGACACCAAGAGCGCTTCAAGGGCAAAGACCTGTAATCTAGCAGCTGAGGGAATGGGATGCTGTCATAGCACAAAACCAGTGTGTAAAACATGTTGCTCTGCTGTTGAAACTGAGATAAGACAGCACCTGTAGGTAACTGGAGCTAGGCAGAGGAATCAAGGCCAAAGCAGAATGCCTTGTTTTGGAGTGTGTAAAGTAAATATGTAAACAGGAAGAACTAGAGTTACCGGGAAGACTGAAGCAACTCTTGCAGGGTAGAACCTTTCAAGGCCACCCGCACTGTTATCAGTAATGCTATGTAAGGCTGAGACTGCCTAAGTAACAATATCAGACTGTTATAGATGTAGCAAAACGAAGACCAATAGGGAAGGAGTAATTGGGGTGGATTGCCTATTTAGGAGGAGACTAGTGGAAGAGAGGCAAGAACATGGCAAAGAAGTGGAACCTGAATGCAAGAATGAAGATGGGAGCAGCTGACTGTGGGAGCACAAATATCTGTGCATGGTAGTGAAGTCTGAAGATTGGGATGCTGGAGTGATGCTCCTTGGGTGAGCTGCTGGACTCTCCATCAGGTCTATGTTGCAGAGATTTGCTGTGGGGGGGCAGACTTGCACTTGGGTACTAAGTGATGTGGGAGAGAAGGGTGGCACCCCTGTAACTCAATAGCACTTGTGTGTGTGTTGTAACAGTTGATTAGTAGCTTGGTAGTTGTGTGCAAAGTGATATAAATAACCATGAGGTACTAGTGGTGTGGTAATGAAGTTGTTGATCGCTTGGCTGATGTATTTGTGTGAGTGTCTCATAGAAGTTAGTCCCCTGACTGCTATCTGAAGGGGATCTACTGGGCAGAACTGCTAGCTGGGGTCTAGGAGCTCCTGATTTGGATTAACTGGTACTGAGATCTCTTTGAAGGAAAGACTGTGTGGATGGGGATGATGGGTGTGGGATGAACTCTTGAGTGGGAGAGTGAGTCTCTCTGTGCAGGCTGTGTTTCAATATGGAAGGGATTACTGGGACTGAATGCTACAAAGTACAGATTAAAATATGGTCAATTAAAGAAAGTACTGTCTGATACAGAGCTGTGTCTGGAAAGGGGTTCAGATGAGGAAAAAGATGATGGCTTTTTGGATCCTGAGACACAGGTCACTGAGAGTCAAATCTCAGGTGAGGAAGACCTCTGATGCAAAGGGTGGCTGCAGTGGTTATTAGCACGATGAGACTGCTGGTGGGAGCTGTAATAACACAGAAGCTGGGCTGTGCTGAAAGCAGGACAAGTCAAGAAAGGAGAAAGCTTGGACTGTGTCCAGAACCTAGACCTTGGTGCAGCAGCCAAGGGAGAAGCTGAAGGGGTAATGGTGTCAGGCAGGGTGGTTTCCAGTGCCCTGCCTGCTGATGCAGTCGCCCTGTGGTAACATTCACCATGTCTTATTCTTGGCAGTGCAGCTGTTTCAGACCTAGTGTGTTATTCAGCAGCTGCAGTGAGAGGAGGAGTGGCTGCTCCAAACCTCTCTGTCACCACCGAGTTGCATTTTGACTGCTATTTGAGCAAAGTTATGCAGGGGGTGGTTTTTAGATAGTTAAGTGAAGACTTGCTCTGTGATGACTAGGGCTTTTCCTTGCGTTTTGACCTCATACAGAGTCTGGGCTTTTCACAGACCTCAGAAACAGATGCCAGACCCAAACCAGATTTCAGTGCTTTCTGGGAATGCTGCTTTGAATAGCTGAAACAGATTCACTCCCCCTTCAAAGTGCCTATATAAGGGGTGACTGACTGTAATACGCATTAACTGCTATTTCTGCAGTTTCCAGTGCCAGTTGGAGCTCTTTTCTTTGTGGTGCACTATTAAAAGCAGGGTGAGGACTGGAATATTCTGGCTGAAGAAGTTAAATCCACCCTCTTGGCTGAGCTGAAGGGGTGTTCATGCAGCAAGAGCTGGGAGTGGTTCCAAGCCCACCTCTTGGAGAAGGGATTGGTGTCTGAGGTCTTTTAGGCTGGCTGTCACAAAAGGAGCTCTGGTAACAGCTGTGGTCATGGTATCTTTACAGTTGGTTCGGGCACCTGTAAGAATCTGGACACTGAAGTAGTTCCTGATGGAAAGGTCCCCCCCTGTGGTGTGGGGGGAAGTAGGGTCAGATCCCCAGTGTTGCTGAGGAGTTCCTCAGACTGGGTAAATGTTGTGTGGAGGGGATGTGGCTGCTTGCAGGCTGCCTTCTGTGTCACTTGTACCTCTCAGAGGAGCAAACATGCTGCTTCCTGGCTGAAAAGCCTTATAGACCAGCAGTTTTACACTCTACAGAGCCTGCATACTGGTGCCCTGCAGCGTGGGCTGTTCCTGGCTCCTCAGCTGTGCTAAAAACTTAATCTTCTGCTAGCTTCAGAGATGAATGGGTGAAGGAATTCATCCAGGTGGAAACCTGGGCTGTTTGTCCTGCTGCCAAGGTGAGATGTCACCCCTCAGCTGCTGTTCTTGTCCAGCTCCTCACTCTGGGGACAAGTGAGGGTCCCCACAGCCATCTCCAGCTCCTGCTTTGATCCCACCAAAATAGCTTTTGTATTTTCCCTTTTAGTAAAAACACAGACCTGTGTGGATTGGTGGCTTTCTCCTGTTTCTACTGATCTCTGCTTTTAATCTCTCTCAAAACCTTTCCACCTTGTAGCTTTGCTGCTCTTTGTGAAGTCATTGGTTTCATTTGAAATTCCTGCTCTTGTCTGCAAAGCCCTTTTCTTTTTTGTGGGCTGTTTTCAAGCTGCTTTCAGTATTAGTTATCTTCCTCTACATGTTACCACTAGACAGTAGAAGGGATGGCAAATAGCCTCGCCCCTTTTTCTGAGAAGCAGAGGCTGTGTTCTCCTGCCTCGCCAAACTTTCCATCTACAAATATCTAAGAGGATCAGTGTAAGGAGGCGCTGGTGTGTAACCAGCTCCTGGTGTCCTGTGTTTGCAGGGAGCAGGTTATTGCTGTGTGCACTGTGACATGAATTGTTCACAGAAACCTGTGACTGCGGTGGCACTCGAGCTTCCAGTGTGAAGCAGGTTGTTCCTCCTGCTCTCCTGCTGTGCTGTCCCAGCGTGGGAGCTGGCAGGCTGCTGTGCTGGTTCAAGCTGTGCTCTGGGCTGCTGGAGAGGCTGCAGGATTGCAGTGTGTGAGCAGGAGTGGGGCAAAAACTTCATCTCAGCCCACCATGCAGCATCTCTCTTCATTTCTCGATGCTACAAGACCTTGTTTCTTCCAAGAGGTCAACCCTCCCCTGGATTGTGGCAGACTTTAATAAACCAAGACCTGTTTTCTGCAGCCTTGGTTGCTACTGCTGGTAATTGGCTGCTGCCTTGTGGCACCCTGTTATACTAGGTATGATGTAGTAATCTCTTGTGGAAGTATCTAACTCTTTGGAATGCTTTGCTGGGACATTGTGGGTTTGCTTTTCTCTTGGAAATTGCAGCAAAAACCCGTGGTGCTGCTTTACCTTGAGGGATCCAAAATGCTTCCATGATTAAATGGCACTAGTGTGGGAAGCTGCTCCCATACGTAAAGTCCTGAAATGACCCAGCTATTGCACTTTCCTTGAATTCCTGTGTTGCTGCCAGGCACGTCTGGCTGAGGGAAAGCATCTGTTTTAGGAAGGCAGCCAGTGCCTCTGTCCTAAGGATCTTTACTGGCTGGGGAGGATTGAAACCATTGTGTTGTACTGCATGGCTTTCTGTGCCACTCTCCCACCTCCCCAAGAAGTACTTCTTCTGGGTGACTTTTTCTTAAAGACCCCAAACAGAGCCTGACTTTATGTTGGGAATAGTGGGAAGGATAAAGAAAAATAAGAAACCTCTTTGTGATCTGCTCCCATGTGCTATCTCCAGCTACTTGGATGCTGGATAAGTGTGTCTGACTCTGGCATTGGAGCTGTGGAAGACAAACCTTAGCTCCATGAGTATGTTCAGTTTTAACCTCTTTCTTCCAAAGCAGTCCTGGAAGCTTTGTTTTTTCCAAGGGAGGCCTTTGCCAGGACTTTTTCAGATGGCAGCAGTTACGCAGAGTCTGCTCAAAATGGGGAGACTCACTGGAAATAACTCATCATTTCTTCATCCCCTTGGTTAGGGGAAGTGTTGCTTTTTCAGTACTTATCCCCTGTATCCTTGGGAGTTGCTACAGAGCAATGGCAACAGATCTGTGGTTTTTGTGGGATGGGGAGAGCAGGACAGAAGGAAAGCTAGAAAGAAGAATCTGAAAGTTTGGGTGCTGAAACAGTGGAGAGGAAAAGGTGGCTTAATGGGATCTCCCTGTTTACCAGCTGATCACAGGGCAATGGCATGAGGCAAGAATAGTCTTGGTTGATTCTTTGTGTGAAAGTGGGCATGTCCTCTCCTGTGGGCCCACTGCCTTTACAGTTGTGCTGGCTTTCAGTATGCTTCCCAAGGAAGCATCCAAACCATTTCAAGCTGCCAGCCTGACCTGAGGACACAGCTAACTTGAGTTGCTGCTTCAGGTGGACAGAAAACTTGGTGACACTTCTGAACTGTTGGCCTTGGTGAAAATGATCTCCAGACATGAGTTACTTGTATGCAGTGTCACACTTGGATACTGTGGCACACTGTGTATGTTGGACTGTGCTGTCGTGGAGTCAGGATCACTTTAATCTGTCTCCTAGAGAATGTGCAGGCTGACAGGTACTCAAATATTTACACTTTCTTGTTTTCTGCAGCTCACAGTGGCTTTGTGCTCCATGAGCAGGTAAACAGAAAGCTCCCTGGATTCGAAGCTTGCTTGGGTGACAGTAAAGCTTTACTGCCCTGAGACATGTCCAGCAAAACCATGTTTTTCTAATGCTAGCAAGTAATTTCTGCTGCTTTAGATACTAGAAAAGCTGTAACAGCATTAGGCATTAACTACTGGTGGATTCATCACCTGTAGTAACTGTGTAATTGAGTGGTGAAACAAAATCCGCTCTCTACTTGAGCTATCAAGTGTACTGGCTGGTTTTGTATTGCAAACATTGTTTCACTGCTCCATGGCAACTGTGTCTGGGTCAGCTGGCGCTGAAGCACGCTTTTCTGGGCAGATCAAGTATTTTGGGAGCTGTGGTGTCAGCCTCCTTGACCCGCACCAAGACGCGTGAGGAGGGAGAAGCCCTGCCAGATGGCTGGGCATGGGTGAGGGAATTGCTTTGGCAAGCCTGGGAAGAGTCTGAAGTATCATGTTCTCACCAAGCAGAGATGAGGATCTCATTTCAGCTGGCTGTGACCCTCTTGTGAGTTTTCTCTCCTCTTTATTTGGTGCCTGGCTTCTCATTCAGCCAAGTGGGATTGAACCCTTTTCCAGCAAGGTTCAAGCTGCTGGAAAGGCTTGAAGGCAGAGGCTGCCTTGTTTCTTATTGGGTTAGTCTGTTGTTACTTCCTGCTGGCAACCACAGCTCCAGTGCCCAGGCTGGCGAGGCTTGGTTCCCAGGCACAGTGTGCTGCCTGCCCAGCCACCCTTTCAGTCTGTGCCACCTGGTGTATAGGGGTGGCTGGCTGTGGCTCTGAGACCAGGGAGGCATTTAACAGCTAAAGCTTTAAGGACTGTTTAGCCCTTTCCTGCTCAGGTGCCAGGCAATGGATATGGTGATGTTTCAGAAGGCATAGCAGAGCTTGAAGTTGGAGCATGGGTAGAAAGTGGATGGTAGCCTGAGGAAACAAGTCAGGCAGGATCTCCTCTTTGGTCCTACAGTTGCTCCTGAAGAGCTGGGGGGATTGAGGCTGTTGGATGCTTGCTTCCAAAGCTGGGACAGCCTCTGGCTGCTAGTGCTGGAGAAACAGGAGCAGGTAAAGAGGGAGGAGAGACTGGGAGTTGAACCCTTTCCTTAAGGGGTGCCACTAAGTAATGTTGGTGTCTGGGGGTTGTTTTGCTTAAGTATCTGGCTTTTGATGCCTTCTGGCCCTACAGAAGATCACCTTCCTGGCAAACTCTGTTTTCCCTGAAGCACTGCCTGCTCTCACTTTTCAGCGAGCATTTGACAGGACCAGGCAAGCTGGTACTGGTGCTCTCAAAACCCTCTACCCCTGTATGCATTGATTTATCACACTGCAGTTCAGCCCTGCATTCTCTAGCAGGGCTCTCCTCCACCTGTGGTCTCTCAAAACCTGCCTTGGGAGCTGAAGCAAGCCTGAAGGTTAATATGGATAATAGGCATTGGCGTAATGGTGAGGTAAACAGTGTTGTCAGCCTCTGGGAGCACAAGGCTGCAGCTCTGGAGGGGCAGGGCAGAAGCCTTGTGCCTCCTGCATACCAAAACCTTGTTGTAACACACCTAATGCTTCAGAGCAGCGCTGTGCCCTGCAAGCCAGGAGCTGGGATTTGTCCCCTTGTGCTTGTGAAGGTAAGCCTCTCTTGGGGCAATCCTGAGAGCTCTGGTGCTTGGGCACAGGGGAGAGAGCTCAGTGCTGGGGAGCAGGAGGTCCTGGGCAACATCAGGCAGTCAGAGCCCCAGCACAGAGCCAAGGCTTGCCCTGATGGATTTGCACTCTCCCTCTGGGGCTGTGAAGTGCTGTCTACACTATGCCTGCTGTCAACACCATCCTCTGGGGTGATCTGCTTCCAGGGACATGTCTGCACTTCTGTGGTCAGGCATGTGACAATGCTGCCCTGGAGCACTCCCAGCCCTGCTTAATCCTCATCTCATTCCCCCTCTTACCTCTTCAGTTTGCTTTCTCTTGTGGGCCATCCTGCCTGCCTGAGCTTGTTCCCCTTGTCTTTTCCCAGTGCAAAATCAAAGCAATTCATAGTAGTGCTTGGGCTGTCTTGGTGCTAGAACCTGAGTGATTGAGATGGCCTGTCACCCTTCTGCAATGGCAGGGGAGACCTGTGAGCACTGATGCAGTGTGCAACAGCAGATGGACCATCTGTAGCTTTGGAGCAAGAGCTGGTGATTGACTACATGAGAGAACAGCTTCTCCAGGGCTGTCCTAAACAGGCATGAAGCAGGAGGGGCAAGTTGGGCTTGCGTTGTTTCCCCTCAATGGCTGCAATAGCTATGTGCTCTGTACAGACCACTTGCTCTGAAACACAAAGGGTCCATGGAAGTGACCCTGTGGCTCTCAGTAGGGATGCAGGGCTGAACTGGATTAAAAGAGGCACTGAGACTGGTTTTTAAGGAGAGATCATTTTATTCCATTTACCCACCTCATGCTGCTATTGGCATACAATATGCCCCTGGATTTCTGTGGTGGCTCTGGGCAAGTTAGGCAGGCAAAATGTTAAGGAGCTAGCTAATGGTGTCCTCTCAGTAAAGGTGTAAAGAAGTGTGCTCAAACAGGGTGCAGTGGAGCTGCAGGAGGCTCAGTAACCTTTTCTGAGCAGTCAGGCAAATTTGGGAAGAGATGTTTAGGAGCCATCAAGCCTAGAGAAGAGCCCAGCCCTATCCTTGCCTGGTGAGTGCCTTTGCTATGCTCTGTTGTAGGCTGGGCTAAGTGCAGGAAATATCACAGTATCCACTTGCCTCCTTCCCAACCTCCTAGTGAGCTGGGGAGACCTCAGTCAAACCTGTTCACCTTTACTTGATTTGCCTGGAAGCCATTTCAGCTTCTATTATTTTGTAATGGCTCTAAATGAAGTAGGTTGTAAGTTTTTCCTTTCCTCCTGTTTGAGGTGACGGTTATGATGGGCTTTGGCTCCTAGACTCCAGGTCTGGTTTAAGGGTACTGCCTGGTCTTGTCTAAATACTCCAGTGCTGTTTCCTTGTGCAGGGATAGGCTTGAAGCTCTGCACCCATGGCAACAGCAGGCTTGAGCTAGTGTAGATTAGGAACCTCAAGGGACAGGAACAACCTCCATTGTGTAGTACCCAGCATTGCTTGTGGCAGGCAGGTTATTAGGGGACTGCCAAATTTCCTGTTAGGCTGGGGGAAAGCACAGAGCAGAAGCATGAGTTTCACCATCCTGGTTAACGCTTGCGAGAGGCAAGTGTATAGTTAAGGTTGAAGCAAAAAGAGCCTGAAGGATCTAAACTGAGGGGTTGAGGGGGAATGGGGACAAGAAGTTGCTGGTTTAGTTCTGTGCATGGACTTTTCCTGTCTCTGGTAGCAAAGTTTCTTTAAAAAACCCAATGCTATGTACAGCTCCTCTTCCTGCCCTTGGGGAGAGGATAATGAGTCATGGGAGGACATTGCTTAATGCCCTGGAGGATGCTCGGATTGTCTGGTGAGGGCAGACTAGGAACAAATTCAGCTGTGGGTCAGAGTTTCTCAAGGTAAATGCACACTTAAATGTGAATGGTAAGTAGTGAGACTGCAGTGAGATGCTTTTACATGATAACTTTGACAGAGGAAATGTAGATGCAGCTGGATTTTGCCCTAGAAACAAAGAGCAGGCACAGCTCTTGTTTGCTGATGATAGTAGGAGTGCTTTGGGAGGATGGGGAGAGAGTCAAGGACAGTTGAAGCTTTTTTTTTTTTTTTAGTTGAAGATCCCGCTGCCTGGGCAAGGACATGAAGTTATTGCAGTGGGGCTGGGCTGTGTCCTCTTTCCTCTTAGCTGAAAAACAAAGGAAGCATCTTTCACTGGTGCTTGCCTTCCCCATTTGTATGCCTGCGCAAGGGTCTCCAGCTTCTTGCAGCCTGTCTTGCTGCTTCCCAGCAGTGTAGATGTGCCACAAGGATGTGAGGCCATCTCTTCTGCCTGCAGTGGTTTCTATGCCAGCTGGTTCCCACCTTTTTAACTGTGAGATCTGGGTGGGTTAAATGAAGAGTCCTGCTGAGCAGCTATCAGGCAGTCACTGGCAATAAGACTCTGTTCTTGGCATGATACTGCCCTGCAAGCTGCAGATGCAGGGAGCATCTTTTATAGTTGTCCTTACAGTGCTGCTAAACATATCTCCTTATTCAGCCTGGTTCTGGAATGTATATAACCAATGTAAATTGTTTCTCTTCCCCTCATAGCTTTTGAGACTCGGCAACTGTTCTGAAGAAACACCCCTTGTGTAAAACCCCAGCTCCTGTACCATGTACCACTCTGGCTTTGTGCCACGGGAGTATTACCCAGCCGTGACCCCACCTTCTGCCTACGTCTACCCACCACTGCAGGCTGGGAGAGCAGAAGACATGACCAGCCCTGTGGTGTTCCCTCCCATCCACATGCACAACTTCTACAGCCGACCCATCACCTTTGTGGTGGACCGGAACAGCCACCCTGACTATGAGGGATGTCAGGTGGAGTATCACCATCTCTATGGTGCCTCCCGTCCGTACTTCCATCCATACTACACCTGGCACTTCCCTCCCATGGTCCCTATCCCTCTCTACCATCCCTATGCAAACTACAATCCCTATGCTGCCTACCAGAGGTCAGATCAGTATCGTGACACATGGCCAGAAGGTTTCACAATGAGAGGAGAACTTCAATGGGGGAAGCTTGGAAAGGTGTTTGGACCAAGGAAAGATCTCCCAGCATTTGTGAAGGATGATCTCCGGAGGGTTTATGGCACCTATCCACGTACCAGTGTCTCCATAACCTACAGGAAAGGGGAGTTCTTGGTGAAGGGGGACCCCAAGGTGGGAGAGCAGGAATATGCAGTGGAAAAGAAAGTTATCCAGCAGGCTGTGACCCCCAGTGCCAGTGAGGCAGATGACAGCAGTGAGGACCGGAACAGTAAGAAGAAAAAGAAACCGAGACATTGATGTAGTCCATCACCCAGTGCTTCAGAGCCTTTGTGGAAACCAGTTGGCAGCTGTTCTTGGTGCAGCTGGCAAGTAGCACAAGCAATGAATGCCACCACCCCTGTTGGCTTTTAGCTGCTCCCCATCCTTCACTTCACCCTGTTCACACAGTGCTTGCCCTGTGAAGAAGCCATGTGGCACTTGTCTGTCAGATCAGGTCTTTGGTTCTGGCTTTGAAATGAGTGTTTGACTTCCACTGGTTGGTTGTGTGGTCACAGTCTGGTGGGGGGATCTCCAGGCAGCAGCCCTTTGTTAGAAAATTTTAGCCTCTTCCTACCCTGTGCAAGGGAATGTCCTGGAAGCTGGCTCCTTTCCTGGCACTCAATAAGATCAAAGTGGGATTTCTTCCAGGCTGGGGGCAGTGCAAGTCCCAGAGGAAAAAGGGGTTCTTGAACACTGTAAAGAGCAAATATTTGCATGTCTTGTCACTGCTGTCTATGACCATTCCATTGTACTTGATCACTGTGTAATGCCTGTATGCAGCATTTCCTTACACACTGGCAGAAGATCCTGGTGTCCCCATCCTCTTACATTTGGTAACCTGGTGCTTTGTTCTCCTGGCCATGTGTCCTTGTTGAAATCACTGCTGAGACCCTCCTCTGGGTCTCTCTCAGCTCTGGTTAGAGATGCTGGCTCTCCAGTGAGGTTACCGGAGTTGTGAACCACAGCACTTCCACAGCTTGGTCTTTTGGAAGGGTGGACTTCAGAGTTGTGCTTGAAACCTGGAGAGCTGTGAGGGGCTGGGTCTGACTTGTAAACTTCTGTACCTTTTAAATGATTATAAATAATAAAAATCTCAAAAGCAGATGTTTCTATTCCTGGTTTTTGGCTGTCTGACAGTGGCCTCTCCTGTGAACAACCTGCAAATAGGTCTGACACCCTTTCACAGAGTTAGGAATGAGTCTGATATGGCTCTTGCCCACCTATGGTGGGTTATTTTGCTTGCTCTGTTTGGCACTACCCTGCCTTGCCCCAGTTTGTTGCCTGACAGTTCCATCTTTAGGGGGACTTGTAGGGGCTTTAGAGTGTACAGGAGTAACAGGAGGTCTGCTCTGTCCAACTGTAACCTCCCCCTGACATGCCATATGGGAGAAGGACCTAATACTGCAGGAGGGAACTGTGTGCTCCTGGTCTGCAAAGCAAAGGAGAGAGCCTGTGAGGGTGAACCTAGCTCTTGGAGGGTCTGAGTTGCTATAAAGTCAAAGCAAGTGGATTTTCTAAGAATTGATGCAACAATTTGTCTCATTAACTATCTGAATTTCCCCTTCCCTCATCAGCTTCTTGGAAATGGGTTAATTCTGCTGCCAGATAAAGCTGCAAGAGGGCTGAACCAGGAAAACTGCAGAAACCTCAGACCAAACTGAAGCTGTTTAGCTGTGTTGCAAGACTGGCTGCAGGACTTGTTGAATGGGCTGGAAAAGGCCTCCACTAATGACTGGTGGCTGATCAGCTACACCTTTAGTTATCCAGCACAGGAAAACAGCAATTCCTGTCTCTTTATCTCCCTTGGAAAAGCAGGGCATCTTGCCCAGGTGGAGCTGTGCAGTTAGGTGTCCTCTGTCCTGGTCTGCAGCTGTATTGCTGTGGGGTAGCATTGCAGGGTGTTGCACTCCCTGTCCCTCCAGCAGCAGCAACTGCTCCTGCAGGCAGTAGTGCTGCATCAGCAGTTTGTGCATCGGATCCTTGTGCAGGCAGTGCAATGCTCTGCTGGGGTGCTGGAAGCAGCTTTCCCCCCACCTTCTGTGTCTGCTTCAGGGCCCAGCTTGGGCTGTCAGCTGCATGCTGCCTGCCATGAGAACAGTGCTGGTAAGGGGCTGCTTTAGCTGGGGTCCTGGAGCAGATGCAAACCAGCTCTTCCAGGGGAGATGAGGGGGAGCATTGGATGTGCCCTATGGTGATGAGCAGGTGCTATGACCTTACCAGTACCTGCATAATCTATCCTGAAAGCCACTCCTCCAGCCAATAAATTCCTGTGTAGCTTTGCACTGTGTTACAGTGGGCATCTCTGGAGCCTGTGGATGGAGAGCAGGCACAGCCCTTAGCTTTACCCATCCTGCCCTGTTTATCTTCTCTGTAGCTTTGTTTGGTTTTGCTGCCTGGACTCTGAACAGGAGATGGCTGGGCACACCCAGGCTGTTGTTCTGACCATGTGTATTTTTAGCAGAGGCTTACAATCGCATGCAGTACATCAGGAGGTAGCAACACATTTGTTGTCTTAAGTGCCATTTCACTTCCAGATGGAAGAAAGCATTTTGTAGTTGGGGTTCAGAGAAAGCCTGATACAAACTGCCTCTGCCTTCAGCGGTTTTCTCATGGTGACCATAACTTACCTCCATCCATACTCTGGTCTCTGTGAAGGAGCAAAGCCCATTCATAGCAGGAGCAACTCAGTCCCATTGTCTTCCTGGAGGATTGATGCTCATTTGCTGCCCAGCTGCAGAACTGAATCCATAGGGCATTTTGGGAAGCTTTAACGCCTATGGAATTCAGTTCTCAGAGCCAAGCAGCCAGTGCGAGTCAGCTTCCCCTGGCCAGCTGCGTTCTCATCTGCAAGGGGGGAAAAAACAGCAGAGAGCTCATCATGTCTCTGCTGGTGCAGGCACTGTGCTGACACAGGCTTTTACAGCTGGGAGCCGCTGCAAGGAGAGGGCTCTGGCACCTCTCACTCTGCTCCAGGAGCGGTGCACGCAGCCGTGGCTTTCTTTGGAAACTGTGCTCAAGTTGGCTGCTAGTTTTTCCACTTGCTTCCACGTATCGTCCTATCATTGGGAGCCACTGCGAAGCTTTAGGTCAGTCCTGAGCTCTGTAAACCTGCTGGAGCTGGAAGAGAAATACTGTTTCTTCCAGTCTGGGCTGGTGTTCATTGATGCATTGGGAATCCCATCTACAGATTTGCTCTGTGCGCTGCAGTAAAACATCCCTCAGCCTAAACTCCTCTTCCTCCAAGTATGTGTCTGAGAAAGGGGTGCAGCTGTACGGGAGGGATGCTCAGCCCGGTGGAAGCATCCCAGTGCTTCCAGGCACTGTCCCTCTGCTCCATTCATGCTGAAACCAATGCTCATAGGAGCCCTTTGAACTGGGAGGCAGCAGCTGGTGGAGGGAAGTGTTTTGTGCAGCCCATGGTACTGCGGGTGGTGCATGAGGTGCACTGGAGCCTCTCTGTGGGGGTCTGGGAAAGGAGAGAAGGTAATTCTGCTGCTTAGAATGAAGCAGTGAAAGGCTTTTCCAGGCAGCTCAGGGAATGGATCCAGGAAGGGATCAATCTCAGTCTGGGACAGACTGGTGTATCCCACAACTATGCATGTGCCCTTTGCTGTCTGCTGCCCCCACACACTGGTTTGGGCTGCAAAGCTCAGGTGCATGGAGGAGCGGACTCAGGGGACACACAGGAACCCCCATGAGCAGCCACAGAGGTGCTGTGGCAGATTTGAGCGGCCTCGGTCCTCAGCAGATGTTCATTTCCATAGCATCTCGGACTGGTTTGGGCTGGAAGGGACCTTAAAGCTCATCCAGTTCCAACCCCCTGCCATGGGCAGGGACACCTTCAACTGAACAAGGTTGCTGTAAGCCCCATCCAAGCCGGCCTTGAACACTGCCAGGAATGGGGCAGCCACAGCTTCCCC
>JBCJKH010057072.1:13926-29892 GCA_039877255.1 Loriculus beryllinus | reverse complement strand
CAAGTTGTTAAAGGAGCTTAACTCTCATGAAGGATTTGTACCCTTCTTATGTATGAAGTTGCTTGAAGCTTGACACAGTTCCAGTGTTTCTGTCTCACAGCACCTAGTGTTATTCAGAAGGATAAAAGGAGACCAAAAGAGAACAGGAGGTTCAAGGCTAACATATGTGTGTGTGCACAGTGGTGTTAAAAGAAGTTGAATACTGTCAAATGATCTATGTGGAATTCAGTACAGTTCAACATTTACTTTTCAGCTCCCTGTGGGGAGGAATGCACTGGAAAGATTAAAGCATATAGGCCACAAGAAATGAACATTGCCCGGAAGCACTGAACAGTTGTGATTTAAGCCTGGTAAACAGCCAAGACTCACTTGACAGAGGGATGGGGGAAGAGAATCAAAAGGGTAAAGTGAGAAAACTTGTGGGTTATGATAAAGACAGTTTAACAGTAAAGCAAAAGATGTACATGCAAGCAAAGTAAAACAAGGAATTCATTCACCACTCTCCATCAGCAGGCAGGTGTTCAGCCATCTCCAGGAAAGTGGGGCTACATCACGTTACAGTGATAGGAAGACTAATGCCATCACTCGAAATGTCCCACCTTCCTTATTTTTCCCCCAGCTTTTATTTCTGAGCATGACATTATATGGTACAGGTTGTCCTTTCAGTTAGTTGGAGTCACCTGTGCCATCTGTGTCCCATTTGTGTCCTATCCCAGCTTTCTGTGCACTCCAAGATTACTCACTAGTGGGACAGCATAAGAAGCATAAAAGACCTATGATGCTGCACAATCACCAGTACAGTAAATAGCCAACTTTTCATTTCTGGTAGCTAAACTTTTCTTTAATGATAAACAATTTGCTGCTAGTGGCTTTTTTATTGTCCTAGGACCTCTGTTATCATGCACACAATTTCAAAGCCTTTGCTGTCATTCCAAGTCTGCAATTCTGCAAGTTGTTTTTTAATTTTAGGGCTATGAAGGGTGTATTTTACACAGAATAACTGGTTGTAGCACTATACCTTAGTTACAGACCTATAAAAAAAAAAAACAAAAACAAAACTGCAGCAATGGGACATGATCACACAAAAAAACCCTATACTAAAACAAGTTCAGCAATAATTACCTGGTTGTTAGGCAATAGTTATTGCAGACAAACAAGCTAAAACAAGACAAGAACCAAGTAAACCAGACACAGACAACTTGCCCAGGCTTTGTCCTGAGGCTTCACTGAGTTAACACAAAGACTGCGGCCTCTTACTAGCACTGACAGTATCATATTTACTGGGCTAGAGGTTCACAGCACCCTGTGTCCAGGATTGTTATTCTGGCCCTTTTCATGTATCATTTAGTAGTGATAAAAAGCAGAAGATGCTTTCAGGATGCTTATTATGATTTGATTATTTCCAGACACCTTCTTGGTTTTGAGTAACTTGACTACATATTGTTTTTTAGATATCTTTGTGGCTTATTTATTAATGTGAGATTTTTCTAGTTCACGTTTCACTTAAATCCAGTGCTGAGACAAAATAAGGCATGTTGAAGATTTTTTAAGCCCTCTGCACATCTGTTCTAACATAGTTGTAGTCCTTTTACCAAATTTCGTTCTGGCCAGCCTATTTTACTTTTACAGATTTCCACAAGGATCTTTCATAACCTGTACATCATTTTGATTTTTTCAAGTATAAAAGTTAGTTTGGGTTTGTTGATAATGATTCTCATTTAATTTTTCCCTTTTTAATGATCTCTTTGATTCGCTACTTATCTTTTGGTTTGCTGTTTCTACTGCAGAATTTATTTCCAAGAGTTTTACTGGATTTAGGATTTAGGGATTCTTCTTCCAGTGTTCTTTGATTTATTTCTTATTTTTCTTCTCACTACCTCATTTTTTGGCTTCTGTAGTTCTTGATCCATGTCAGTATCCAACTGTGGAAGATACTAGTTGATTCACACTAGCAGTTAGCAAGCATCATCTGTTCTTCAAGTCCATGCTATGTCTCACCTCCTTCCACTTCCAGTAGAGACTGAAATCTGTTCCTTACTTTGTTATTTCTCCCCATACTGTTTTTTAATTAATGTTTATGGTTTTGTTTTGGGGGTTTTTGTTTGGAGTGGCTGTTTGGCTTTTTTTTTTTTTTTCCCTGTTTCTGTGTAAAGTTCTGTCTTTTTCACCTACAGTTTCAGTATAGCAGTGCCAAGACTTTATAGCTCCTGATACAAGCTGCTGAGCATGCCTTTGCAATTTGGATATATGATCTGATTTTAAAATTGATACAGATATAATTAGTATGTGCTGGATTTATTGTTGTTGTCATTTTTAAGTTGATTTTGCCATCTGTCAGGCTCTGTGTTTCTTTGTATAAGGAACAAGATACTCAAAAACTAGGTCAAAAACATCAGGAAGTATTATCTGAATCATTGCTCATGGTTTTAGATACTGCTTCTTCTCAGAGGTTGGATATTTTTGGTAAGATTGTGAAAGAAAGAGTGATGAAACTGGTGCTTGCCCTTTTCTTATGACCCTTATGGAACATCCTGCTGGAAGACTGACTTCTTCAGGAGTCTGCTCCATACCAATTATAAGTAAGCAGACAAAATTCCACCAAGGTCTACCTCTGGCAGCATCCAACAGCAAATGGCCAGAAAGAGTAGAAAAATTGAGTGAATGCAGAGTAACACTGTTGAAGAACATTTTTCTAGGTCCCAAGAGTCTGAAAAATTAAAATCTCTTAAATCAGAAATCAGCTTTGTGTCTATTCTACCAAGGAAATTCTACAAAGAATTAAGAAATACTATCAAGATAATATTAAACTGATTTTGGTTATCATAGTCTGTTGGACTATTCTGCTGAGTTTGCAGATGTGACTGTTCTCGCAGTCTTTCTCTGTGCTCTTCAAATGATTTTACCCCTATATCCTCTTATGGTTTTTCCCCCTATATCACGTATCTTAAAATTTTATTTATAGTTTTCAGTCATGAGTAAATGACTGAGGTATATATTATAATAAACATGCTAATAGTGCTTTTGTTTGTATTTATAAAGGACTACAGAAGTACAGGATAAAAAGAGGTACTTTAATCAGTAATCATGCTTCAGGAAACAGACTATGTTTGGGGTGATACAAAACAACAGCTGATTTTATAATTGATAATAGACATATATAAAGCCCTCTGTAAAATTATAATAAATAATGATGAATACATATTAGCAGTACTGTTACAGAAAAGAATTAACAAAATCTTATTGCTACACAAATACAGCATTACAAGTAAAATCAGGTTTTGTCATTATACTGAATATTGATGTCCACAGTATTCTATCAACTAAAGTATCTGTTGACATTACCTCTTATTTATAATCAAGTCCTTAGAGTATACATTGTCCTTTGGGTACACAACTGTCACCAGAACTTGATACAATTGCTTGCAGAAGAAAATGCTTTTTTTTCACTTTGGAGCTGCTGCCTTTTGGCATGAAACTTCTCACATAGCCTAAAACAGCAACTGACTGAAGTGTCACATTACTATACTCAAATAAATGGAAGTAGGCAAAACCTCAGTAGCTGTTAGCTGGGATTTGAAGAAACTGAAAAATACTATAAAAGCTTATTTACTCATACTTATACCAAAGGTATTTTTTTTTTTTTAATCACAGCAAGAAAAGTGCTATGAATACAAATGACAGTAATTTGCTAATCATCATCTGCAATGCATTTATGTGCCTCTGAACTTAAAAGATTTTAAATTAAAAGTGCAAATGAGGAGACAGATATACAGTGGCATCAGTGACCAATGATGAGATCTCTGCATTCAAGTCTTGATACTCCTAGGTCACAATAGTAGGTATCAGTCAAACGCTTTTGCTGTTTCTAAAGTTAATTTTACTCTCCCATCAGTTGCCTGCTCAAGATCTCTAATATCCAAGCCTCTGGGACCAAGAAATATCATATCTAGTTAGTGTCCTGATCAAATATGGCCTATTTTTATCCTTTCCTCATAAACTGTGTAACAAGTTAAGAATAATTGCAGGGAGCAAAAGCCCCAGGTAGCAGCAAACTTTACAATCACAACAAAGCTGTAAGGATGCCTGGCTGTTGAACTTGCCTGTAATTGAGCAAAACAATTCTAGTGGCAAAGACGTATTTTAAAGCAAGAAACTTAATCTACCAGAAAAAGTCTAGTATTAACTACTATTTGTTTCTGACATCACCAGTGCTGTCATGGGCACCAGTCAGACACCCATCAGTTCAGATTAGCAGTAGAAAGAATGAGGCCAGATGGTGCCAGGACTGCTGGCCGTGCATCTGAAGCCCATGTGAGGCTGTCACAAAAAGATGCAGAAATCTGATTCATATCTCAGTTGTCCTGTCATAAATTGTGATGAGTTAACCCCACTGAGCTTGTGACATATAAAAAAGAGTAAGTACATAGGAGAATTCAAAACACAATTTAACAAAGGTGGAATATATGTAGATGTGCTTATTTGAATGGTTCAACTCATCTTAAAGCAGATCTGTAAAATAATTTGGTTTAATAAAGTTCAAGAAGTCTCTTATTTTTCTGTTTATTATAAAAGCAATCAGGACAACCAGATCTTGTGCAGATGTCTATGCAATAGCTAACATTAGATGAGATTAATGTCACTTCAAGTGTCTGAAATTATGAAACTGGTTCAAAACAGGTAGCTCTAGAATCACAGGAAAGCAGAAAATCAAATTGCATTTTGACAAGATTTTCACTGTGCTGTCCTTCTATATCTCACTAAGGAAGCCAGGTTATTAATACCATCATCCCAGAATTAGTGACACTGCTCACACACACAGGTATACGACAGATTTTCAAGAATCACCTTCAAGAAACCTTCATCTAATTACAAAACTTATTAACATGGAATGCATGTAATATTGACGTTGCCAGTGTCACTTACATAAACCTTCCAATAAACTTGTGTAGATGATTAGATACAACTTTCTTCCTAGCCTGACAGGACTCAATCACAAATGTATTATTTCTGAGGAAAAACATTTTGGTAGAAAGTGTGGAATAAGGTGTCAGGTAGAAATTGACTTCCCTACCCTTTGGCCTGCCTAGTAGAAATACTTCAAAATACAGAGAGCCAGACAAAAAGTCTGTACAGCAGTTATTACCAGAGTGATCTGAAGGGTGTATCCTGGCTTCTGATCACTCTTTTCAGGACTGCATTTCAGATTAAGGTGTAACTGTTTATCAATAGCCAAATACCCTCCCCCACAAAACCAACCAGCCAACCAACCAACCAACCAAACCAAAACAAAATAACAAAACACAAAACCAACAAAACCCAACAAGCAAAAAATAAAACAGAATTGATGACCACAGAATTAAGATCTATTATCAGTATGGGCATTAACGCACTAATTAGATGCATGTTAAGATTAAGATACATGCATTCTTAATTAAGACATGTTTAAGAGATTCTGCAGTACAATTCTCAAGCTTTTGGTCAATGTTTCTGATTTCTGAGTTATACAGGAAAGAAAGTAACATCTTGTAATCAGTTATTTCAAAGATAATGTGTGAAAGTGCAAAAATATAATCTGTGCTCTTCATCTTAAAGAGGTGAAGATACAGACTTGCAAATATGATTCAGATGTGGAAAGAGATGGGGATTCAGACATTCCCTGGAATGTATGTCTTCTAGTAACTAACTTCAGACAACTTTTTGACCATCTCAACAGTAAAACCTTTTCCAGCACTAAGAATAGCAAACATCAGGTTAGCATTCTACTTTGAGGAATAGATATTAAGATATCAAGACATCAGCAACATCCTTGTAGGTCCCATCTGATGCTGGTATCAGATGTAGACAAAAATGAACCTGAATGAAAAAAATGAACCAGTTTGGAAGATAAGTGACTACAGCTTGTAACATAGATCACAAGCAGCACATCTTAAACACATCCAGAATAATTCTGGGCCCATCTGCAAAAACCTCTGCAGGAATACCCTGAGTGCTTTTAGGATCTAGCAGCAAATTGCATCTTACATAGGGGCATATATGTGTGTCCTACATAGGCGCCTATATGTACATGCAATTTTGTGTGTGTTAAAGGAGGGGACTTCTGGGCTTAGACATAGCTAGATTGGGTCTTTGAGCTTGAAACAATAACATGATTTTCTTGATTTTTATTGGGATTTTTTAGGGGTTTGGGAGAAGTGGAGTAGGTTTTTTTTCGGTTCTTTTCACAGTGGTTTTAATGGTTATAGTCAGATGATATTTATTACATTATTCCAGTCTTTCGAGTTAAAAAATCAGGTGTAACTATGCCTTGACATTCAGGATACGTTCACTCAGACATAAATGCAAGCCAAAATGTGTTTATAAAGATATGATAATTGTTACCTAGAAATACCTGAATATCAGAGAAAAAAAGGTTTTTTAAATATTTTGAATCTTATTAATAAAAAGATTTATTAATATTTGATAACTAAAATATTATTAAATCATCATTCAAACTATTCCCCCAAATTAAAAGAAAAGAAGAAAGAAAAAAAAAGAAAAAAAGAACCAGCTAGGGCATGTTTTGTAATATGCACAAGTCTTAAAGTGACAGAATAGGCATAAATATGGGCTTTTGTGTACAGTTTACAAATTATTTTCACTCTGACCTGGGAAAACTTCCAAATAATGTTTTTTTTCTAATGATTGAACACCAAATAGATACAATGAGTAACAACAAAGTCACACATGAGCACAGAAATTGTACAAAAATAGCCCCAAGATAAATGAAAAACGTAGTAGAATTTACATAGCCTTAAAGATAGACAATCATCTGGAGAACGCCACATTATTTCCAACAGTTCTGGTTATCATATGCCTAAGCAATTCTGATGTATGAAGCACATGTGGGGTATTTTTGATTTTATTTTTTCCTAATATAAATTTAATGAAAAGAATACAATAGAAATTCTCTTTACTAGAAATAAATGGGGCAGGTTTGCCTTATGATTAGAATAAGTATTATGGTAAAAATAATGAGCTGAAAAAGTGGGTCAGTGGTCCTATGAAGCAAACTGCCTACTAGAAAACGGTCTCTGAGCATTACAGAAATTCAAACATTTTTAATGAAGGTGCTTCTTTAGTAAGAATTTGCATTATTAGGTTACACCTTCTTCATGAGTATTTAAAATCAGCTGTTCCTTTAACCAACAACAGGAATTTTTTCAGGGGTATGTTTTTGGTTAAGTAAAAATTTGAAGTGAAACTGCATTTAATATGAGAAGACTTAAAAAGTTTTCAGAGTCTCTTCAATGAAGGCAACTGAGTGCAATGTAGATGAAAAGTAGCCTCTCAAGTCATAACAAACCTTATAAGTTTCATAGGATTCAGCAAAAAGTTTTTACCCTCTTGTATATGTAGTCTACAAAATCCTGCATGACACCACATCCCTTAATAAAAACGGAGGAATAAGCTGTACTGTACCATATTGCTTAGTTACAGTCTGAAGAGTTTTAAAAAAAAATAAATGTATACCTTTAAGATTTAGACAGATCCCATAAAGTGCATACTAGATTTAATTTTGTCAAATCATAGCCCCTAATCATATTTATTTATGAACATCTGAGTGTATCGTTTGCTACTAAATAATTTCTGATTTAAATCTCTTATAAATCTAATCTACTAAATAATCACAGTGTAAAGGACAACAGTTTCGAATCTCAATACTGTGATTTTTTTTTTTTTTTTGTGAAAACTACTTAATTTCTGTTTGGAGTTGTAGCCTTACATGAAAATTAGTTATAGATTCTGTAAACAGTAGTTTTGTCTATAAGTCATTACAAAGAAGTGAATGGAGGATGAAAAAAAATACACAGATATCTAGCTCCTTTTACTTTACTGTAAGATAAAAGGGTAACAAATACTCTTTAATCACATACTTTCAAAAAAATACAAAAGAAAACAAACCAAAAACCGAAACTAAAAAACCCAGTAAGATGAAAGGCAGTGTACTTGCCTGTACAATGTAAGAATATTCTTACTGGGATTGACTGAGATTTTCAAGGTCACTGTAAAATTAGAAAACTTTGTTTTAGCTAGCACATTCCTGTATTTCACTTTGTCCATCTGAAAGAGATACTTAGGCAGCAACTCCTATGCTAGGTATCCCACACATAATTCAGGAATTGAAAGGAGCAAAGCCAACAATGCTCTCAAAGGGTGGGATTATGAGATCCTGTGCCTTGCCCTCATCACTGTACTGGTCTCAGATGTAAACCAGTAATTCTGACTGTTACCCTGTTTTGCCACATGAGCACTGCAGCATCACTCTTAGCTGAGTAAGCTTGGTGCTTCTGCAGAGTGTATGCAATACAGAGCTGTCTTCTCAGCGTTTTAACCTAGCAGTGCTGCTTTACTATGGAAGAATTCTTGAATCTTTATTTTTAACTGCATTATTAAGTCTGCTAGTGTGAGATATCACAGGTAAAATTCCCTTTTTTTTTTTTTTTTTTTGGATTTTCGTATAAAGCAACATAACTACAAGTAGGTGTCCAGATTCAGATGTAGACACTTAAATAGTGTCTCAAAGGTAGATGTTTATAGATGAGATAAGTACCTACAATTCCCCTCAACAGGTAAGTAATTCCTAATTCAGGTTTACACTCCTACACACTTACTGTAGCCAAAGAGTGGGATGCCATAGGATATCTAAGGCACCTGCACAAAGCTGGTAAATACAAAATTGGCTTGTGACAAACGTGATCTTATGCAATGGCAGCTGGGGACCAGGAAGAATACCCAGGAGAGATAGTAAGCATGTCTGTTTATGTAGTTGATTGCTGTATCCAGTCAGCTGATTAAATATAAAATGTATGTTTTAGAGTGAGTGGAAAGCCTCTCCAGACTGTATACTTAATTAAATATTCCAGACATTCAAATTTTATGCCATTTTAGATGCCAAAAAATATTACTTGATGTAATTAATAAGTTATTCAAAACAATAAAATGGACGTGGCAGATATGACAGAGAGGAAACATAACCTTCCAGATCCAGCAGATGGATTTATTGGTGGGCAACTGAATCTTGCTTCAGAAAAGACAGTCAACCTAGACCTTAATTTACATGTTTGCATATATGCCATGTGAAGTTAATTTGATGCTGAAATGTCACATGTATTCACCAAAACATAGTCTACAGTATGGATCTTAATATTACTGCTTCAATGAGTATGAGTTTATTTTACTCCAAAATGGACTTTGAAATTGATGATGCAGGCATAACTTGATTAAACAGTGACAGAATATTGAAGGGGAAAGTCTGCATATGTCTTTACAGCAAAGCAAAATTAGCAAAACCCAAATATATTTACTGTCTACTGGCCTTTTGTCCAAGACAACCTGTCACAAGAACTTCAGCACATTGCTTTCTAGACAATTTTGTGTCTGCTTTAAGATCAATGCTAAAAGACCTGTAAAGGGATTCTGTGAAAGATATAGATAAAAGCATTTTCAGGTCAAAGATTATTGTAGTCTAAATTTGAACTTGCACAGACCAATTTTTCATCAGTCTAGTCTTTCAATATTACTAAAGTTTACAGATATTTCCTATTTTTGTTTTCTTTACTCTTGCTCATTAAAGCTGAACTCAGTAGGGGTGCCACAACTGAGAAAATTGGGGCTGAAATGTTGAGCATGTGACATATGGGGACGATAAAAGAGCAAATTATTTCCTCCCAGACAGAGGTTTGACCACTGAGCAAAATGTGCTGGTATTATTTTGTCCTTTTCCACTTACTATCAATGATAAAAATATATGATGTGTTTCACTAACAGACACCTTCATCTTGAAAAGAATAATTAAAAAAAAACCCAACAAAACTTCCTGAAGTAGGTACAGAAAACAATCAAACTCCTAAAATTGTCATAGAGAATCATAAGTAATGATCAACTAAAATTCGATGACTTTATATTTAGATTGAATTAGCTATAATTGTAAACTAAACAGTACAGAGGAAGTTTTCTGATCCTTTCTTTTACTGTTTTTTTTTTGGTTTTGATTTTTTGCTTTTAGTTTTATATATCTCTCCTTGTTATATCCTTTTTCATTATTATTATTAGTATTAGTATTATATTGCAGTTTAATTATTAAACTGTTCTTATCTCATGCCCTGAATTTTACTTTTTTTTTTTTTCAAATTCTCCTCCCCATCCCACTTTGGTGTTAGGAAGTGAGCAAGAGGATGTAAGATAGTTAGCTGCCAGCTGGAGTTAAACCACATCACTCTTTTATATGTAACTACAAACTGACAGAACAAAAGATACCTTTGCAAAGTCTACATGAAAGCCCATAGGGAAACCCTGCAGGTTCCTATGAGTCTAATACTTTTTTTCTCAGATAGCCAGTGAGTACAACAGATGATCATGTAGATTCATTTTGCTCCCTTTTAAAGGCACATGAGACAGCAGCTCCTAATGAAGGAATCATGTATGAGGTTCAATAAATATTTAGTCACGTATAAAATAATGACATTTTGCAAACCTTGTAGAAAGAGATAGATGCAGGAATATGAGAATCTGAAGAAAAAATGGGGAATCTTGAAATAAAGTTATGAGCCACAAATAGCAGAGACATTTAAATTCAAAAATCAGATGCAAGCCATTTTTGGACTGTATTTCCCCTTCCTCGAATACTGCCCAGCCATAGCAAATCAAGCACAAAGTTAGGTACCTAGAATATATATGACTCTGAGGTTAGTTTTCTTCAAGGAATCTGGTTGAAGCTAAGCAAAAAAGCCCCAGGCAGCTTCAGTCTTACTTAGCTTCTGTCAAAAACAGTGCTGCTCCCTCAGCCCCCTTTAAATGGATATATATTATTAATTCATACATTTTCCCCCCTTAACTTGATATTTATGACACTTCTGAAATCTAAGACAACAAAAAAAGGGGAATGATCCTTAATATCATCTACAATTTCAAAGGCAAAATGCACAATTCCGAAATACCTTATAGAATCATTCTGCTTTTTTTTTTTTCCAGTTTCCACATCCTTCTCAATCATTGAAAAAACAAAGAATTTCATTGTTTCAGAACAAATTATCCAAGACTGCTGAACTTAATTATTTATTACCCATAATGCTAAAAATGCCTTGTAACAAACAGGTGAAGTAGGAGATATCACAGTTTCACGTTCCTCAAAGTATTTTGCTAGACACCAGTTCTGTCACTTGCACAGAATTCTCCCCAGCATAAACAAATTTCTGCTTATCTTTTTTTCTTCCAGCTGTGCATGTTTATAGCCCCATATGAAGCCCAAATAGCATAAAATATTTCCAAAAAGAAGTGTTAGAACTAACTAAATGTTATGGGAACTTTTGACTTCAGTTAGTTTATGTCGACTTCCCTCTACAGAAGATTTTTCTAGCATAAATATAAACCAAGAGAGAACTACCATTAAGAAACATGAGTGATCAAGCAGCTATTGATGACTTTGATCTTTTTTTTATTCACCAATCAAACATTGCCTATTTATTTATCCCCTTACCTCTGTACTTAAAATTCCTTGTTTCTTTTCTTTATCTAAGACCAGCTTATATATCCTTTCAGATTTACTTCTCTTTTTTGGGCTAAGAAATTTCTCTGATTTCATGGTCTTTGAAAAATAACTCCACAAACCTTATGATGATGCTTTAAACATCTTACAAATAATTTATTATTTTTAATTCTCAGATATTTTTATTCCTTTCTTCCTGTTTGTTTTTTTATGGTGAAAGAGGTAAAAAAGTGTTAAGATGTCCAATATACAATTCCTATGGAAGAAGCTATATCCAATGATCTTGTATACACTGTTGGTTCCAAGGGAAATTAATGACAAATTCCTTTTGATAGGAATGGACCTAGGACTTTCATCTGCAGTATGGAGTAATTTTCAGTCACTCAAATTAACCAAGTTTTCCATGGATATCTTAAGAAATATAGTTGCTGGGTTGTTCGCTAACAGAATGACTCATTACTGTCGGTTTTCCAGGCACAGGTATATAAAGCCTGCCTTTCTCCAACTGTTACATTACAAGCAACAGCTTGGAGGTTTTTATTGTGCTCAATTTCACAAGCAGTAAATCCTATATAGAAGTAAACCCCATTTCATGTCACCTAAGCTTATTTAGGAGCTCATGGCTTAATAAACTTCTGATGGCATTTTGCTGCATTTCAGCTTGATACTCCCTGGTTATATGCAATATTGAAGTTGCATCTAGTTTCTCACTTACTGGTCATTTAAGTTGAAATCCATAAAGTGGTTGTGTTCAGTTCTGTTTTTCTGTCTCTGTATTCTATAGAGTGTGACAAAAATTCACGCATTAATTACTTTTGAATTAATTCCAACTTGAACTGTCACCTTGCCTTTCAGCTACCAATCTAAAAGAGATTTAGTTTCTAAATTCTATGTGCACTACAGAATACCTTATCAGCCTACCAGCTGAATATTGTATCAGCTCTATACAGAGAACCTAGTTACCACAGAATATTTCCAAAGGCACTCGGCATGCATGTTATGGTAAGCTTCTTTACTGTTGAACTCAAACCCCATCTAAATCTGCATCAGCCTGCACATATAAATGAAGGTCTTCTTCAGGCCACCTAGCATTTTAGTTCAATTTTTTTGTGTTCCTTTTCCCATACCATGAGTAATGATGTTCCAAAACAGATTTAGGATTCCCCATCATGCTGAGTAGAGGTAAAAAACAACCAGACGTGAGTCTTATACAAGAATGTCTGATGATTGTCCTTTGATTCAGTTCCAGATGCCAAACTTAATTATGTAAGTTTTTGCCTAGTGGCTGCTGCCAGTGAATTAGGAATTCCCTGCTTCTGCAAGCTTCTGAAACACAATCCAGATACCTGAAAAGGACTTCAATTAAAGAACTCACAAAGAAAAGCATTTTGATGTAGAGGACTTTACAAAACTTTATGAATAATAATAAAAAAAAAAAAAGAGTTGGAGTTGCATATGAGAATTTAAAATAAAGTGAGAATATTATTTTTTATTTATTTTATTTATATTTATTTTTTATTTATTTTATTTATATTTATTTATTTTATTTTATTATTTTTTATTTTATTAAAAATAAAGTGAGAAAACTATTAAAACAACTATGATCCTGATCGATCTGTTAAGCAACCAACTGTACACTTTTGGACTCTGGAAAATAATTCTTCCTTCCAGGCAGAAATCTGCAGGATACTGACTCAGGCCAGTGAAAGTTCTGCAACACTTCTTCCTTTAAATGATGTCTAAATTACATGTTAAATCTTCACTAAGCTTCAAAATTGTGTTTGCAAAGCGAATTGTGTTTGTCAGCTACATTGCTACCAATTTCTTGTGTATTAAAAGCCAGATTGATAAAGTAGCATGGTATTACACTTCTATCTGTTCTCAGCTTTCTTTCATGTTGCAATACATGCTACAAAAGAAATAATTTTAATGCTCTGTTTAACGGATAATATGTTTAAAATATGGCATATGTCATACAGCATGACATTAAAAATGCATTTTCATATGTTTTGAGCAATGAAATATGTCTAGTTTCCAAAAGATAGTCATATTTATTTTACAAAATATTGCACTGAAATATGCCAAATTTCAGAAACTTTAAGGCATCTGCTTCCTCTAAAATACAGTCAAAATTTACTTTTTGTTTGGAAGATCATGCTGTTCTTTCCTGGTTTATTTGGGTCTTTTTTTTCCCATCTTGCTCTCCTTTAAAGTGAGTGGAACTGTTGACAACTGAGCTTGATCATAAGGTAGTTCTGTTTGTTAGCCAACAGAGGGAACACTCAAACCTGGCTCTCCTGAAAGATAACAGGATGTAATGTTCCTGCTGAAACATCGGAACAATCAGTGCTTTCTTTCCTGTGCTTTGTTACTGTAAAGTATTATGGATGACCTACTTTCTTTATCCTCTCCAATAATATAGAAGAGTATCAGATCCAACTAAGTTGCCAATGTGGTCTGTAATTTCCAGCTTAAGAAAGAAAGTAGCTGTATCCCAAAGGAAAGGTGGTGGATCAGATTACCATCTCGAGCTGCATTAAGCTAGATAAACCAGGCTAAATAAAGCTTTACAGAAGACTTGAAACCTGACAGTTGATTTCCAGTATGAGATGTTCGTTCTTTTATTTTTACTTTTTCTTTTTTATTTTTTTAATTTTATATTAATTCTTCATCTTAAAAATGAAGTTCAAGTGCCATAATCTAAATTTTCTTAAATGGACATTTACAAGCTCAGTTAACAGTATGTGCTATGTGAAAAAAAGTATTTCAGTGAAATTAATTACTGGAATTTTTTGAGGTAAAGAAGTTGAACAAAGTACATCAAAATTTAGGTTTCCTTTCTTTGTTCTGATAATCAGCCATTTAATTCTTGGTGTTAGCCAAAATAATAAATAAATAAATAAATAAATAAATCTGACCTTACATTCTATTTGATGTCTCAATTAACATGCCACAGAAAGTGTTTCTTCTTTCACTTACACTGAAATGGATACTCAGAAACCTTCTCAGTGATGTTAGAGTTGGATGAACATTTACTCTGAAATGGCCCAAGAATTCTAGGAAACACTCAGAGATCCACAGGGAAGTCTGAGAAGTTTCATACTACAAGAAAACACAATTTTGTGTTAGTTAAGTTCAAATGACCGTGGAGAATCAACTAACTTGTTTAGATGTCAGAGAAGAAACTAAAAGAAGCAACTATGCTTGGGGGTATGCTGTAGGGAAACACAGATACTAACGTGCCTCACAGCAGAGAATTCATACCTTTTCTTAAATTCCTCTAAAATTCAAGGACATTTACCTGTAGAATGTAGTCCAGGATGCCTAAACACTTGCTCCAATTGCTTCTATTCAGTCTAGGCTTTCAGTTTGGGTCTTTAACTAAAAGCAATATAATAAAAAGCTAAATATTCTGAACATTTGCAAAAGTCAATAATTACTACATGGTTTCTGTTTTGTAATCCTTATATCATCATTATTCATAATCAGTTTTGGTTATGTTTCAGATCCTTAAGCTGTTTATCTTTGGCATTGTATTTTCCCTTCACTCACCCTTATAAATCAAAGTGAAAATGCGCTGGACATTCTTAATTTGGTTAACATTGCAGAAATTCTTTTCACTCCAGGTGCTTAGCAAGAAAGAAAGATTATATATACTAGTACTGTTGTTATACCAGGGTTTGTAAAATTATTTATTACACATCTAATAATAACATAGATGGAAATACATATATTCTTAGGGCTAAGAGTTATTTTAGTTATGTAAAAGGTCAAAAACCAAAACACTTCAGTCCACTTGTCCATTATTCAATAAGTAAGCATCAGTTAATTTCTATATTTCTTCTCTGTACTTACATCTTCGTTTTAACTGATCTTGGGAAACTTAGTTCTTCAATGCAGTACTCTGAGATCCTCAGGACAGTGAGAAAAGCCTGCAGCAAACTCACTGCCCTGGACCTCAAGAGAGCAGAGTTTGGCCTCTTCAGGAACCTGTTTAGTAAGGTTCCATGGGATATAGCCCTAGAGGGCAGGGAGCCCAAGACTCTTGGATGATGTTCAAGGATTGCCTGCTACAAGCTCAGGAGTGTTGCATCCCAACTAGAAGGAAGTGCAGCGGGGGGGGCAGGAGGCCTTGGATGGATAAGTTGCTGCTGAGGAAAATTCAAAGGAAAAAAGAGACTTATAAGAGGTAGAAGCAATGACAGGCAGTCTGGGATAAACGCAGGGATGTTGTCCGGGAAGCTGGGGACAAGATGAGGAAAGTTAAGGCCATTTAGAATTAAACTTAGCTAGGGATGTTAAGGGTAACAAGAAGGGATTCTATAGGTGCATTGCAAATAAAAGAAAGACCGGGGACAATGTAGGCCCCCTCTGGAAGCTATTGGGTGAACTGGTGACACAGGATTTGGAGAAGGCTGAGGTTCTGAATGACTTCTTTGCCT
>JBCJKH010057072.1:0-10498 GCA_039877255.1 Loriculus beryllinus | reverse complement strand
ACACAATACTCCAGGTGAGGTCTCACGAGAGCAGAGTAGAGGGGCAGGATCACCTCCTTCAACCTGCTGGTCATGCTGCTTTTGATGCAGCCCAGGATACAGTTGGCTTTCTAGGCTGCAAGCACACACTGAAGCCAGCTCATGTTCAGTTAGTTTCTCACTGACCAATTAGCATGACAATCACCTGTAAGTATCATATAGAATCTAAAAGGTATTGTTGCACAGAGTTGTATGATTCTTCTCAGGTGTAACTTTAAGAGACCTGAAGGGATCTGAGGGAGCCATTCTTCCATTGCCACACCTGACACAGGGATAGGACTCCATCTATCTCATATGATATGCTCATAATGCTAAATTTCCTTCCCACCTTTGTCAAGGTTACAGCCATTCTTTCTCACATGCATCAATCCTTCTTACAGTACCTTTCTGTTGCATAAATAGTGATAAATCTAACTAAAGCTTGCCTGCATATACCATGTTCTCCTTTGAAGGAGAACCAATCAATTTTCTTTTGTGATATCCCCATAGACCTCAAAGTTGCTGATTATTAGGTAGTTTTTGGATTGGTGATGGGGTGGGATTGTTAGAGTTTTGTTTGTGGTTGTTTTTTAACTCTAGGAAAATAACTACAGAGCTCTTCATGACATACCAAAAAGACAATGTGGCCTGTAACCTGGGGCTGATGTACAAGAAATATTCTCTCAATGATATAAGAAATTTGAGCAGCCAAACATATTAAAAATTGAAGTGGATTTCGCTATCTCAACATGTGTTTAATTTGTTTGCTTTCTTGCTTGTTTTATTCATAAGCCAAACCTGGATGAGCACGGGTTCAACTCTGTTTTCATTTAAGGAAGGATGTTTATGATATGAAAGAGAATCAGCTGTTAAGGAATCAAAAAGTGAAACAAATATATCAATTTTCCTACTGTTCTGGTCATCATTTGTTCATGTCATAGAAAATGTTGGAATACTATTTTGGCACTTCAAAATAAATGTACCCCTTTTATAAATAGATGGAGCTGTGGCTCCTGAAATCTCTTGACATGAAATCATGTGGGGAAGTAGGTGATATTATGAAAAGTGGAGAAAATGCAGTCCACTTAAATTCTCTCATAGAGCTGTGGAAATTCTTTGGTGTCCAAAATGTTGCTATTTTTCTCAGTTATAGCAATCCAATGAAACATATTACATCTCCCTGCAAGTCTTACCTCATTTAATTCCAAGCCAAGCAGAACAAAGGTTTTTGCCATTTTGCTCAGGTAAGGCAGTGTTTGAAATAATGACTGATTGTACCTCCTGACATCTGATGCCAGGAATTGTTAATGAACTGCAGAGGTTTGCAAGTTTTTATATTCATCATACTGAAAATACTCCCAACAGAATAACTTCAGGCTATATGTGGGTTTTTATTTATCTATTTCAACATCTAATCTTTGTCAGTATCTGTGTCTTTCTGACCTCATGACATAACTGCACAGTTTCATTTCACAACCAGCAATTTTTTTTTAAAGGAAATAAAAACACCAGAAAAAAATCTAACCATTATTACCTCAGTGCCACATATGAGTACCAGAACACAGGAAATGCCCTATTGAGTTAGACAGTCTGAGTCAGCCTGTCTAACTGTCAGTTTCAGACAGTGACAATGGGGATGCTATTAAGAAAGAGAACACAAGCTAAAACAATTGCTTGGTCCATCTCCTTTGTATTTCTTCACCATCCAGAATTCTTGTAATAGGGACATTACACAACATATGCCTGCATAGTCTCTGGTGTAGTTTAACCTTGGCTGGCTTCTAGGTGCCCATCTATCTGTTCTCTCACTCTTCTTCATTGGCAAGACAGGCAGAGAAAATAATATGAAAGAGCTCATGGGTCAACATAAAGACAGGGAGATCACTCACCACTTATTGTCAGAGGAAAAAATGAGTCAGCTTAGAGAAGATTAATATATTATCAATTAGAAAGAGAGTAAGATGGTGGCAAATAAGAACGAAACTAAAACCAACTTCTTCCCCACTCCTACCTGCTTCCCAGTATCAACTTCACTACTGACTGTTCTACCTCCTCACAACCCCGGAGTGGCAAAGAGGGATGTGAAATGGGGTTGTAAGTCAATTCACAATGTTTTGTCTCTGTTGCCCTTTTCTCCTCGTGCTGCTCCTCTGCTCCAGCATGGAGTCCCTACTATGAGATAAAGTCCTTCAAGAACTGCTCCCACAGGTCACATGTTGTGCCAGAAAATATGCTCCTGTGTGGGGTCTCCATGGGCTGCAGCTTCCTTCACCTGCCGTCTACAGTGTGGAGACCTCCATGGACTGCAGGGTGGGTATCTGCTTTGGTGTGATCCTTTCCGTAGGCTGCAGCAAGACAATCTGCTTCACCACGATCTTCTCCATGGGCTGCAGAGAGGAATCTCAGCTCTGGTGCCTGGAGCACCTCCTCCCCCCTCCTTCACTGACCTTGATGTCTGCAGGGCTTTTCCTCCCAGATTTTTCTCGCTCCTGTCTTATGCAGATCCCCAGACTGGAAAAACAAAATGAACCTTTTGTAATACCAGTGATAAATGCTGCTATGACACATTTTTCAAACTGCCAACTGAATTAGATGTGTTGACGACTAGTGACATTTCAGCTGCTATTGTTACCAGCAGACTGCTCTTTCTAACAATTTTTTAATATAATTAGTTACATAATTTTGTACATAAGGTAACATTAAAGCAGAAGTTTTTTCTTTGTTTTAAGTGATTGGAGTAATGAAATTCTACAGGAATTCAAATTTAAGTGATTTGAAATGTAAAACCTCTACCCTTGAAGGATAAACAATTAAGTTATCACTGAGCAGTTGTTTTATGATTCCAATAAAACTTTGATTCTGAGCAATACTGCTAGTTATCACTGATGTAGCAGTTATGAAATGTCATTTGTGTGAGAGTGATGCTGCTTAGCTCCTTATCTTTCAGAAAAATGTTAACTGCACTAGCTCATCTTGTTCAGCACTTAACTGACTAGGTCTACACTATTTTGATAGCTGCTTCAGAGGTGCCATAAGCCCAGCATGCTCTGAATTACCCTGGTTTTCCATGTGAAGGATTCTTTATGGTGAAGTAGTAAGTGAACACAGCTGAACACAGTATTGCATTCTCAGAACGCGTCATGGATGGAGTGATGCACTTCACTTGTAAGACAGAAGTAGAAATATGTTTAATGATATAAAACAGTGATTAACAAATTTTGATAATAAATGCGACACTGGTTTAACAAGATTTGATGGGTAGGTGCACATGATTATTTACTGCACAGAGAACAGGTTTAGACAAAACTGCAGGGAGACCCTCCCATTGAGTCATGAAGCCCAGAAAGGACCCCCTTGCTTTCTAAACTCCTCTCAGTGAGGAGTCTAGGTGTGGCTGGATCCAGACTTAGTCCCAGACTTGGTCAGCAGTTTATGTCTAAAGGATTATATATGCACAGTCAATCCTTTATATCTCTTAGCTAAGATCTTAAAGTTAAATATGCTATTAATGACTTACTGAGAATCTGTTATAGAAAGGAATCTGTCAACCTCAATAATTAAGCTTGAGAGGAGATCCTGGCATTCAGCCTGCTGCCATTCAGGAGATCTCAATAGGCCCTGGATTGTCCAGTATTTATGGTTTATGGAGTACGACTTGTAGTCATGTTTGCATACTGACTTCAGAATCTTGGGTGAGTCAGATCTTCACCAGGATTATGGCTGGGGGATGATGGTACAAATTGATCAGATTAGCCCTTTGCTATTGTGTTATCTGTCTTGCCAGAACTGAGTCAGACGCAAACACATTCGTTACCACCACCACTGATGGTTACCACTCCAGCAGAACTGGGTCAGGTTGGGGGGCGGTGTATACCGCCGCAGAGGGCAAACATACCAAAGCCATTTCTGAATGTGCATTTCAAGCTCACTGTACAGAAGGCTGATGAATCTGAAATTTATTCACAATTTTTTCAATACGTTGTTTTGAGTGTCGCTGAATTAGATTATGCATGGAAAAAAACTAGCTACTGCTTCTAAGTGGAGAGTACCAGAGAAGGGGGAGCACTTCAAGCAACTGCAGGTTAACTGAATCCAGTGCTAAGGGAGCCTTCAAACCACGTCAACAGTCACATATGACCTAGCAAGGACTGAAGGCTTTGTCCGTATGTTAAGACTCCATGTGAGCTGTTACAATCTTCCCATTTGTGTTCTCGATGCTTATTTTTCTCTTCTCTAAAAATAAAATCATGCACTAGAAAAGCAAAACACCAAACCCTTCCTTTCCCCCATCCCCAGAAGATACACACTGTGTAGAAACTTGTTTTCAAAGAAACTCAAGTCTGCAGGGCCTTAATCACTTTCTAGTGCTTTTATACTAAATGTTAATTTCTATTCAAGATTTCTGTCTGTGTTTTAAATTCCTTTCTGAGACTGATAAATTAGCTAAATAATTTTTTTTTTTTTTTCTTGCAGTTTTCTGTCCACCTGATAGCTAAACTGCATTGGACTTCTAAGAAAAGAGGACAAATATCCAGCAATAATAGAAACAAGATTGAGGAATTCACTAATCTGATGAGAATGTCCTCAAACATCATCGTGTTCTGAAAAAAGCATACAGCTCACTTCTTTGAGTTTTATTTTCTCTTCAGTAAATTATTTTCTGTTATTAACACAAAGGGATAAAGTGAAATGGAATGGAGATAAAGTCCTTGTTTATTTCTCCTAATAAAGGGATTTACTTTGATATCCTGCTGGAAAGTGACATATGAAAATTCAGAAAGGTGCCAAATTGTCATTTTGAAACCAAAGATTGCCTAGCAGAACAATGAGAACTTTTTAGTATTATTATGAATTTCCATTGAAGGCAGGTGGAAGGGAAGTGATGCTTTGGTGAAAAACTTCATAATGAAATTTCATGTTCTAAAAAGAGAAATTGAAAAGTTTCAGTCCAAAAGTGAATGATTTAAAAGCAATTTGCTAATTCTTTAAGTCCTTCACAACAGAAATTAGGAAAGGTAAGGCAGGTGTAACAAATTGTTTGATGTCAACTCATCCAACACTTCAGAGCTACAGGTGATATAGTAAAATAAAATGTTTGCTTCATTTTAAGTTGAGACAGTCTTTCTTCAGATTTTTGTGTTTGTTTGGTTAACATCTTTATGACAGTAACAAAGAGGAAAGTAATGGTTTGTGTATCTGAAGAAGTAGTTTTTCAGTAATCATTAACCCCCATTGAGGTCCAATTCACTCCTTCCCATCCCTTCCCCAGATTCCCTATTCCATTGCATGAATGATTTTTAATCACACTGGAGAGAATTTTCTGGGAGAAACGGAAAAACATTACCCAAACCCTTAAAAATGTAAGTTTTATTTTGTACATGACCATATTCTGCATACTGTATAAAACATAGATATAAGAAAAAATAACAAAGTACATTATCTATTACAGAGACTTCATTAATTTTCTTTTACCTGGCTTTGCAGTATGAGTTGACTTCCTCATTAGTTAATCAGATTAACTCCAAAATGGAACATTAATTTAAATAATTCTACACTATTAGCCTTTCAAGCCTTCCCTAACCAGCCACTAAGATACTTAATTAGTTACAGACTTTAAACTTATCTTATTTGGATCAGTCAGCAGGAACCAAACAGCTGATCCCTTCTTGCTTCTAAAAGTGGATGAAAACCTGATATGAGGACTCTATTACATTTCTAAATCTATTTCAAAATATACCTGAAGCAAGGTAGTAGGTATTTGTCAAAATAGTTTTTATAAAAAATTATATTTCATCAGAATCTACTATTGAACAAAAATCATAAACCTGATTGCAAACTGTCAGGTAGAAAAACAAGGTTTTAAAAATAAAATAAAATAAAAGCTACTTTTCATCTTGGAATGGAAAAGGTGAGTGCTTTCATTTAAAAATATATCTCAGGAATTTTCTTCAAAACAAAAGTATATTTTAAAACCTAATTTAACTATATCTCAGTAACTAATTGAGATTCCCTCAAATAAAATTTACATACCTTGTACTCCCAATCTTAGTTAGTTTCCTGATCATAACTGTTTCATAAGATGTGGCTTCCTCCTTGATATTTACTCCTTCTAGCATACACAAAAGTCTAGCTTAAGAGGTCTAGCTTTTCATGAAAGTATAGTTACTGTATTTTTCCTAGCCTGAAATGATTCATTTCAACACAGTGAATTTTCAAAGACTGTCCAGTTCTTGTCAGTTTTGTTCTGTCTTTTCTTGCTCCCTTAGAGATATTTTTGTTTTGGTTTGGTTTTTTTAAATAATAATTGGGTCAAAGACACATATGCCACTGCCAGTATTTGAAGCCACAATCATCTAGAGTAACATTTTTCCTTATAATCACTTAAAATGTCACATGAAAAAGCATTTAAAATATAATTTAAACTAATTTAGATACATAAGCTGTGGATCTAATCAGTGCTGATTTACACTACTTTCACATCTTGAAATCAGCAACAATATGGTGGATGAATCATTACAAAAAATCCTGGACTGTTGGGCCCAGTTATTCATTCTCCATGAGATTTATGCAAATCCCAGATTTATAAAATCCTTACCTTCCTTCCTTCCTTCCTCCCTCCCTCCCTCCTTCCTTCCCTCACCTTCTCCCTCCTTCCTTCCCTCCCTCATTTTCTCCCTCCTTCCCTCCCTCCTTCCTTCCTTCCTTCCGCCTTCCCTTCCTCCTTCTTTCCTTCCCCCCTCCCTCCTTCCTTCCCTCCCTCCTTTCCTCCCTCCCTCCTTCCTTCCCTCCCTCCCTCCCTCCCTCCTTCCTTCCCTCCCTCCTTCCCTCCCTCCCTCCTTCCTTACCTCCTTCCCTCCACGCTTCCTTCCCTCCTTCTTTTCCTCCTTCCCTCCATGCTTCCTTCCCTCCCTCCCCCCTTTCTTCCTTTCCCCCTTCCCCCCTTCCCCCCTCCCCTCTTTCTTCCTTTCCCCTTTCCCTCCTTCCCCCCTCCCCTCTTCCCCCCCTCCCATCTTCCCTCCTACATTGAAGCATTCATACAGAAAGCGGAACTATTGCACAATTGCAGCAACATGCTAATAAGAGTAGATTTTATGCCATTTGCAGATGAAACTTTCCTAATCTGTAATCTTCTGACAGTTGCTCACCTCTGCTTGCACGTATGTTCATATATAACATGAAAAAACAAGTTACAGTATGCTTTAATCACTATACTTGAACAAATGTTTGGGCATTGTTTTACTTTTTTTTTTTCTTTGTACATTTTTTTTACCCTTAAGATATTTCATATACTTCTGGCTAAAGATTTCTTTTAGGGTGAACCAGGAGACAATCCAAAATACAAAAATTAGAATATGTTTTCTTCTGCTGGTCAGGATTTGTTGACTGGAGAAAAAATATCTTTTAAATAATACACTTAAAAACTAACAGAAAAAACTCTGCTAGAGAAAATATGCATTTAATCTTATCTAGTCCTTTCCTATTGAGAAACTAGTCAAAAAAAGGAAAGGTCTGTCAAAAAAAGGCAACTTATTAAAATGTGGCCTTACATAGTACACGGATCTCATGCTGAGATTAAAAATGTTCAGTCTCTCTTTTTAAGCCATAAACTTCACTTATAAGAAGCTTCTTTATATTTGGGAAGTATAATTATATAACAACAACAAAAAAAATATAGTAAGAACACAACTTTCATTTAACACCTAAAAAGTGTTGAAAGGTGTGATATGAAATGTGGCTGTGATCTTTCCCTTTACTCTTAAAGCACACTCAGCTGTAATATAGTTGGGTTTTTTTGGTCAAATCTGTGAAGCTCCTTGAATTGTTTTTCCTTTAAATGCAATACTTTTCATTTGACTATGAGATTGAGAAAAAAAATAATATAAATATTAATCTTAATAAAAGTTGATTCATCATGATAAAATGCTTAAAACCATTTATGATAATTTTCATTACAAATTCATTGTACACAATTAATGTTTTAAAACGTCACTAAATATTATTACAGAAACAGTACCTTTTATAAAGGTTTCTTCCCGTTACTGATATATAGTGAATAAACTGTGACTTCTTGCAATCCAGTCAACATGGCCATCAACATTTTGATCTGTCACACAACATATCTATTTGCAACACCATTTCCTATTGCCACTATATTTATGCTTGCAAGTGTAAAAAAAAAAAGTTACACGCATATGAGCTGCTATATCATCATCATCAAATAGGAATAATGAAAAGTTGGTTGATGAGAAACTGAACATGAGCCAGTAATGTGCGCTCACAGCCCAGAAAAGCCAACCACGTCCTGGGCTGCAACAAAAGGAACATGACCAGCAGGTCGAAGGAGGTGATCCTACCCCTCTACTCTGCTTGTGAGACCTCAGCTGGAGTATTGTGTGCAGTTCTGGTGTCCTCAACATAAAAATGATGATCACGAGGATGATCAGGGGACTGGAGCACCTCCTATATGAAGATAGGCTGAGAAAGTTGGGGCTGTTCAGTCTGGAGAGAGAAGACTGCATGGAAACCTTCCAGCAGCTTTCCAGTGTCTGAAGGGGGCCTACAAGAATGCTAGGGAGGGACTCTTCATTAAGTACTGTAGTGACAGGACAAGGGGTAATGGGTGAAAACTTCAACAGGGGAGGTTTAGATTGGATATAAGGAAGAAGTTCTTTACTGTTAGGGTGGTGAGGCACTGTAATGGGTTGCCCAGGGAAGTTATGAATGCTCCATCCCTGGTGGTATTCAAGGCCAGATTGGACAGAGCCTTTCATGTCATGGTTTAGTGTCAGGTGTCCCTGCTTATGGCAGGAGGCTGGAACTAGATGATCTTAAGGTCCTTTCTAAACCTAACCATTCTATGATTCTATAAAACCAGAAGAAACTGATAAGACAAATGAAAAGCAAATAGTAGCTGACATTGAAACACCTTTCAGACCTTAGTATACTTTCTTGAAGGACACTGGCTTTTTTTTAATTTATTGGCTACTGCTGACTGATCGTAATGAGGCAATGAGAAAATATAAACCATGCCAGTCTAAACCAGTATGTTTTATAGGGCTATGTGAGTTACGTTTCCAACCAACAGATTTAAAAGAAAGTGTCACATTTGCAAAACATTAAAGGAATTTAAGCCAGTTGTTTTATATAGCTTTACACCAGGTTCAGTGTTTGATAGTGACAGTCACTGATCATGACACAGTCAAGACATGATTGTTATTTCATTGCATATGCAGTTTGGATTATGCATTTTAATATAGATTTTGTGAAAGTAGCCTGGCCTTCTCAATTCTTCAAGCAAAGTAAGTCATACTGAAAATTTCATTTTCAGGAACCCACTAATATTTTCTCTTTTGTTTCTTTTTGTCTATCCTGACAATCCAGCAGTCTGTGAGGCTGACTACATTAAGAGGTGTCCTTCATTTGCGATGCAATGTGATTATAACTGATGATTTTCCTTTCTGTATATCTGTATATGACTTTCTGGCCCAGGTGTGTGCACATTACACTTGATTTGCATATACTATAATTCTTAAGTTCCTAAACATGAGAATTCACTGTAGTCTGCAGGATTCATACATGCAAGAACGTGTAAAGCCAGTCAGACTCCTCCAAGACAATATATTTCGACAAAAGGAAGGTACACTTTGGAGTGATACGAAGAAAAGAATTTAGGTTAGACTTTCTGCAATACATGTTTCACTATGGTATTTCACATGGTTTCACATGTTTCAAATATGGTATTACCATATTTGAGTTGTGTGTATACTCGTTGTCTTTTGATTCTTGTATTCATTCCATATAAACATTTTTGTTCAGATCAGGGGTGTACTTTTTAATTAAATCTTCTGATTAAATCCAGTTACTATGCTTTCTTTATTAAGGTAAATATGAGGTCCCCAACACCAAATGTTTGGGGGTTAAGGTCTGTTGCTTTTGATCAGTGCTACTTGCTATTATAGTCTTTTCTTCCTAATGTAGCAGGAAAGTTTGGTGTTGATAATACTAGCAAATTCCTTACATTTGCAGAAACAACAGAGTAAAAATTTTGTATTGGTGAACTTACTATCTTTTATTAATGAAAAAACCTTTTTGGGAATCATCCAAAACAGAATAATATTCATGTGAACACCTTGAATTTCTGGTCTTTCTGAACTTCAGGATCTGTAAGGAGCTCAGTAAGTCAGAATCAAAGGTGTGCAGCTGAGGATCATGCCAATGAGGATCCTACCAATATTGTGATGTAATTTTTCTCATTAGCATTTAAAAATTTGGTTTAACAGTATCTCTTAAAGGGGGTCTTTGGTGCCTCAAGTCAGACACACGCAAGAAAGAAGAACAGGAGGAGGAAGATGCATCTAGAGAGGCACTCTTGAAAGGATACACCCTATACCAAAAGAGAGTCCTTCTGAAGGACTGGTCCATGGGTGACCCATGCTAAGGCAGGGTGACTGCTGAGGGATCGAGGCCTATGGGCACCTTA
>JBCJKH010057069.1:21340-35553 GCA_039877255.1 Loriculus beryllinus | reverse complement strand
CTCTAGAAAGACTGCGCTGATTTCTTTTTAGCGCCAGCAGCTGTTTTCTCTCGCAACTTTGCTTTCAGCCTCGGCAGTCACACTGAGTCCATGTGCTTTGGAAGCAATGGCATTGTTTTTCCAGCACAGAGAAAAGGAACCCAAGTGCAGTCCATTTTAGCCTTCTATGTACCGGCTTTTGGTATGTGACATCTTGCAGAAGCAAATGTAATGTGAAGTAAGCCATCATTTCTAACAGTGTATAAAATCACACAGCAAGCACCTGAAGACTGCCCCAGAAAACCAGTGCAATTCACTCGCTGTACCTAGTTTATGGGTGTGCCTAAAAACACAGTCCATGAAAATGCCCTTTTTCCATCAGCAAGTGTAGCAACATTCATCACATGTTTTCAAGTCTTCCTGTCACCCAAGTATTGATGCAGCAACCAGAGAATCATGAAAAGCAGGGAGAGAGGCTGGCTAAATGCTGAGGGTGCCCAGGCTTTCTGTGGACATTAGTGCCTTTGTACACTTTCGTACATTATACGTAGTAAAACAGAGACAAACGCCACGATCACCAGTGGGTAAACAGCAAAGGAGCCTTTTGGGCAGGTGTCATATGTTTGCACTGCTCAGGGCACGTTCCCAGTTAATTTTTTTATAAAAAAATAATTATGCAAGGAGAAAGCTCAGTGAAATGAAAGTCTTGACTCTTTATTTCTGTTGAATTGATAGGTTTGCCTCATAGAAGGCATTTCAAATTATATGGCAGTCATACAAACTGAACACTGCTGTGCTGCTGGTGGAAATCCACAGTCTGTTAAATCAACTGTTCAAGTGACCCCTTTCTCAATTTCACCAGGAACCAGATTATAATTACAGAGCTGAAGTAAAAAAACTCATTCCCCACTTGGAATATTTGGATGAAATACCAGCAAGCCAGACTGCTCTCCTTCCTTCCAATAAGATGCATGAGGACTGGCTAATCATCAAGGAATCCATCAAGGAAGGTGGTTTAGCTGGAGACATTTCATGGTTAGGTATGTCAGGTTTCCTGTCGGGGTTCATTTTTCAGGTTATGATGTGCAAAAAAGAAAGATGAGCAAGCTGGCCTCTTCAAAGCCAACATTTAATTATAGTGAAGTGACAAAGGATGCTGTTGTGACTTGGGAAGTGAGGAAGCTAGGATTCAGCACTGTGCAGGCTTAAATGAAAGCTGGCCAAAGCCGGGCATGAAGATCAGAAAAATGCAGATGACTTCTAGAGCATCAGGCAAATCCAGTAGTAGCTGGGAGTCTGTGCTTAGCATTAATTCTGCATGATTGGAAAAAGCAAAGCTTGGAAAGGAATGTTTCAACAGCAGCTCTTCATAGCCCTTTCCATAGCAGCAGTCAATCCTACATTGGGTGGATGTAGCAGGATTTCCTTCTCCAATTTCATAATAGGAAAGGCAATTTGGTCACCACCCCACAATGGTAGCAACATCCTAGAAACTGAGATTGCATGGAGATCTGTTCCATTTTTCTTGCCTCTGTGATTAAGTCCGTTACATTCACCAGTAGAGAGTAAATGGTTTGGAAAAAAACCTTGTTGTTCCCCTGCCTGTAGCCTTGGTTATAGTTCAGTTGTCCATGCTTTTATGTATCAATCACCCTACATTCATTTTACTGCGTACCATTAAATGCTACCAAGTATTTCCTAAAGCTGCTCCTGTTGCTCTCCATTAGTGTGGGCAATGCACTTGGCTTCCCAGCCCTCTCCCCCACCCCCATTGTGGTTTGCCTGCCAAGTGTATTCCATTAAATATTTAATTTGTTTTGGAATAAGTACGTATATTTGTCATTTATTTAATCCCTATGGGTACAAATCAATAGTTTTAATAGAAGTTATTGTAGGAAAAATAATCCATTAAAATCTGATCCCTCAATGATCCTGCTTTGGCAAATATCAGCTATGGTTCAGAAAACTGGTTAAATAAAGTAAGCTGCCAGCTGTGCCAGTAAGGACAGGGCACAAAATTGTAAGTTCATATAATTTCCTAGTGAAGCCGGGCTCATATTCTTGCCTTCAGCTCTAAACTGATGAGCTGATATGGTCAGGTTTGAAGATCCTCATATTTGTTTCTTTCCTAGAGCCATGTTGACTCAGATGCTTTTAACACACTGTGTATTTCATGAGTTTGTATTAACAACTATGGCCCAGATATTTTACAGGTCCCTAACACTCCACCCTTAAGGAAATGGCCATATTATTACAGATCTGATTCCTCTGCTGTTAAGCTGGTAGATACTCAACACTTTTCAGTGCCTAGATGAATGGCATGCTTTGTAATGAAATTTGTTCTCCTATGGGTTGTTGGCTGCACATGCTGCTCTTACAGCTGTGATGTGCTCCCAAGGCAGCCGGTGGATGGGCAGGCAAGAGGACAGGGCTCTATCTGCCTTAGTTAGCTTCTGTACTATCCACCCTGCCCTGCAGCATTACAAAACCTCAGTTTTTGCCTTTCTTCCTATGATAGAGAAGTATCTGTTTCTGATGCAATACTGGAAAAATCTGTCACTGCCATTCTCAGATTTCCATAGCTCCTGGTATGTAGTTTGCCCTGATTGTTTAATAGCTCTGGTAGCAATGTCACCATCTGCATTATGCCTGGGCATTTAAGCAATATATTTTAAGACTGGGGGCTTGGACCAGTAGCAAACCTGCAGTGGTTCCCCCACAGGCAGATGGGCAGCAAATGAGAGGCAGCATGCTCTTACCCTGCATATGCAGACAGAAGTAGCAGAGCCCTGGATATGTCCAGGCTCACCTGTGGGGCAATTGGAGGTGGGTGGTGAGCACAGAACAGTTACTGACCCCGTATTCAGCCAGCGGTTGGTCTCTGGTGTTCAGAAATAGGAGGAGGGTGGGAAGGGACTTTGGCTTAACTGGGGACCCCCGGGTTCTACTGTCTGCAAAGGACAGCTATGGAGAACTGCATGCAGCACCGGGAAGCCTTCCATCTCTAGGCTTGACCCATTCCAGCATGTTTCTTGTATCTGCAATGATATGTTTTATTGTCTCTTACAGCTCCCAGTGTGCAGCAGCAGTCCCTGTATTGGCAGTGTATGGTGATGGTGTGGTTTGAAGCCTTGAATGTCTGTGCTTACTCTAGCAAAATCTCTCTCTTAGATCAATGTCTTGGGGCAGTAGCAAGGCAGTCTAGATGGAGTCCAAGACCCCCGACAACTTCCAGACCTGGCACTGCGCAGTCGTCTGCTCATGCAGGGCAATCTAGCAGTGCCTGCCTCTTGTATGGTGGCTGTCATCTTCCAGATCCCACTGTTTCTGCTGAGCTGCTCACAGAAGACGACTGCAGTGATTTGATACATGGTAACGTATGTTTTTTAATCCTGTTCTTTCCCACACCTCCACCTCCTTCTGATTATTATTGCTGATGAAAGCCTGAGTGCTTTGAATACCACCTACCCATGGTGCTGCTAATCAGGTTCGGCACGTTTTCTTCCGTGGGACTCACCTGCTTTAGCATGGGATTTCCTTTATTTGCCCCTGCAGAAGGAGGTGCATGTCATCTGGGCTTCCCCCTCCTCAGCCCCTCAGCCCCATCTATTATGTGGTGCTGTCCCTCTTAACAGCCCTGAACTGCAATGGTGCTCCCTCAATGAAACTGCCCTTCACACCTTGTCAGAAGGTGTTCTGCTCAATCCTTCAAGTTACACATCAGCCTAGCTGTAGCTCACTTAAGTCACATCTGGCACTTCTCGTTCAATCACAGGAATGTGGTCCCAGGTAGTACTCTAGAAAGGCACAGTGATGCACATTCACTCCCTGTGGGATCATGTGCTCCAACAACAGTTACTGCAGTCTCATACTGCACTTTCTTTTGGGTTTCCAGGAGTGGGTTCCTCAGCAAAAGTGGCCAGTTCCTTGACTTCACATACCTGATCTACAGGCTCACCCAAAACACAGGTGTACCACCTCTCTTTGTGTTTTGGCTACCCGGAAGTTCTGCCAAGTTAGCAGCTCCTGGAGACAGCTGGATGGAAAGGGAGCTCACTTCTGGTACAATATTTGGCACTTGCCAAAATGTCCTTTCCTGGCTCCTGAAAATATCTTGATGGTGCAACTCCACTGGCCCATGGAGTGCAAATTAAATAGGAAGATGGTGTTTGCTTTCCCAGCGTTGTGGGCTGCTTCTCTCAGATGCCAGTCTCAGCTCAGTTCTTCACTGTAGAAGGACTCAGGATGATGAACTAGGTGAAATGATGTAGTGTCAACTGAGTGATCACTTCGAAAAGAACATGGAAACTGAATGCAGCTTGCTGAGGAATGAGACCATCCAGAGACACCTTGACAGGCTTGAGAGGTAGACCCATGCAAACCTCGTGAAGTTCAAAGTGCAAGGTCCTGCACCTGAATCAGGGAAATCCCACAAACAAATATAGGCTGGGTGGAGACTGGATTGGCAACAGCCCTGAGGAGAAGGACCTGGAGGTGTTGGTCAGTGACAAACTAATCATGACCCGTAAGTGTGTGCTCGCAGCTCAGAAAGTCAACTATATGCTGGGCTGCATCAGAAGAAGTGTGACCAGCAGGTCAAGAGAGGTGATTCTGCCCCTCTACTCTGCTCTCATGAGACCCAACCTGCAGTACTGTGTTCAGCTCTAGAGCCTCCAAAACAAGCAGGATTTGGACCTGTGGGAGTGAGTCCAGAGGAGGCCATGAAGATGCTCCAAGCGCTGGAGCACCTCTTGTATTGAAGACAGACTGATAGAGCTGGGGTTATTCTGCTTGGAGAAGAGAAGGCTCCAGGGAGAACTTATCAGCAGCCTTCCAGTGCCTAAAGGAGCCAACAAGAAATTTGGAGAGGGACTTCTGATGTGGGTCTGTAGAAATAGGACAAGGGGGAATGGTTTTAAACTGAAAGAGGATTGATTTAGATTAGAGAGAAGGAAGTTCTTCCCTGTGAGGGTGGTGAGACACTGGCACAGGTTGCCCAGAAAAGCTTTGGACACCCCATTCCTGGCAGTGTTCAAGACAAGGTTGGATGTGACTTTGAGCAACCTGGTCTAGTGAAAGGTGTCCCTGCCATGGCATTGGTGTTGGAACAAGATAATCTTTAAGGTCCTTTCCAACCCAAACCATTCTATTATTCTATGATAATTTTACATGCATTTTCAGGTAGGTGGTACTACTGACAGTTTCACCCAATGCTCACTGCTTCTTCCTGCCCCTTTGCTGCCTTGTATCTTTTTTGGCAAGAACATCTGCATAGCCACATGGGGAACCTGATTCTTATCGAGTTCCAGCTGAAAAATGATCCAGCAAAACAAACACACACACCCCACAAGAAACAAATTTAGTTTTGATCTGGATCTGTTCCCTGATCAGACTCACCGTGTGGCCACACAGTTGTTTGCAGCAGCACAGTGGAGGAGGCAGGGCAGAAGCAGAAGGAAACAGAGAAATGCCTCTTAGCAGTGGTGTCAGGCCATGCCAGCTCACACCGTGAACCTACACCAAAAAATATTACATCTTCCTGTCTGTGGAAATGATATTGACTGATTTCAAAGACAGCACCATTTGTTAAATGCTGGAATAAAACGTTTTCTTTTTCCTTTTTTCTTAGGACTCAGTCAAGTTACATGTGGGAACCACACCGAGGCTCTTTGTGCAAGGAGGCAAAAATTAGGTGTATGTTTTTCTTCTATGTGTCATATTCCTGCCTGGTAACCCCCAGGATCCTGGGATAAACTGAACTCACACTGTGGATTGTGGCAACTTACTCCCTTCTGCAGCAGGAAAGCCCCCCAACATGCAATTGACCTTGAGGAGGACAGAGTCTCTTGCCTAAGGTTACAAATGCTCCCATGTGCTAGCAACAATTAACCATCAGCCTTAAAGGAACACATGAAAATAAGGTATCAGCTGATGGTGGTGCATGCATTTTGTATTGCCCTGGCTGAGCAGAGCATAAGGCAGGATTGCAAAATTTGATAGTATTTCTACAGCAGCTATTAAGCAAAAGATTTTTTTTCAGCAGTGTTTTTTTGATGTTGGTGTAAATAGCCAAATTGCTGCAAAGTCATTCCTATTGACTAAACAAAGGTTGTTCCTCTTGGCATTGGGGTGGTACCTCAGCCCTGTGGGTCAGCCTGCTCATTTCAGCAGTAACGTAGTGAGAGGATGCCCCTGTGTGTAAAGGGGTGCAGGATGGGTTGTCACGGTTAGCTTCTGTGGGCCATGAGGTTCAACGTGGCACAAATGCACACACTCATGTTTTTAAACAGGCTGTACTAAACCAGGGAAACAGCATGCACAGGTCACCTGCATCACTGCATTATCAGCAGCCTCACTTAATGCTGACAACAGATGTTGAAAAACCACTGGAAAAAAAGCGTCCCTCCCTTGTCACTCCACTGCCACCGCACAAGCACTGGGAGCTTTTCTGAAACAAAGTTGAACATTGGAAATAGATGATCTTTAAGGTCCCTTCTAACCCAAACCATTCTATGATTTGAGTGGATTACTGTGTTATAAAGAAGGATGTGGAAGGGGACTGCAGTCACATGCTGAATGATGCAGTTTCTGTGGTACTGGTCTTAATATGCTTATTGTCATAGATACTACAGGCTTATACACCAGTGAGATATAAGTTAACATCTGTCTAACTGCCACCGTGGGTTCCACAAGCTGTAATGGTGCACATGACTGGAGTGTGGGGCTTCTTAAAACTGAGGAGCAAGAAAATAGTGAGGTGTAATCTGAACATTCAGGAGTAACAGTGGACTTTGATGCCTTCTAAAATCCACAATCTAGAAGCAGAGCTGGAGAGAGCTCCTGAGGTTATCCAAATAATTTCTGTCATTTTCCAGCCACCTGCAGTGAGCCCTTTAAAATTCTGTGGTCTGAGGACAGAAAACCTTTACAGCTCTGCAAGAGGAGGAAGTCTGCACCAGGAAGATGTGTTCTCTGAACTGAGCGCCAAGAGAGAGCAGCAAAAGAGGTGAGACTGCAGGGGAAAATCTTGCCGTGAAATAAAGCGGGTATTCATTTTCTGCTGTAATAACAAAATAAACTCCTTGGCCACCTGGTGGCGGTTTGGAGGGATAGTCTTGGCCTCCTGCCTTCCTGTCCCTGCGGTGGCAATCCATCCTCACTGGAGCGTCTGCAGGGTGGGCAAGGGAGAGGAAACCTCTGACCTCTCTCTAGAGCAGGCTGGAGACCTGCATAGTTAGAGCGGGCTCATTTGCTTAGTGAGAGCAAGTAAATGACTTTTCACAACTAATGAAATATTCTTGGCCCTGACAGTGCCTACCTTCAGACACTAAAAGAAGTGAAAGTGGAGGAGGTTTTCTCCGAACATTGCATTGGCCTAACCAAAAGAAAGGCTGAAAGGAAAAAAGCACCCGGCTGAGATTCTCCCACCTCATAGGCAATTAATGGTTGTTTTGGAAGGAAAACCAGCTTCATATCTCTGAGCTTACTTTGCTGTGTAGTATTTAAAATCTGTCCCATTTCAATTGTTAACTTTAGGACACTTTCAGATACTCAGACACAGGAAGCTTAGATGGCTGATCCACTTAGAACAATTTTCCACTTCTCTGAGATAGTGGGAAATCACAGTGGCTGACTAAATCTACTTCCAGGGTGCTTGCCTGTATGGCCATGCCAAGCTGCACATGGCTGGCTGCATATTCACAACTCAAAGGCTAACTAAAGGTGTGATATTTGATATTGTCCAGGTGCCTGCATAAAGGGCAGCAAGAAAATGTCACCCAAGCACTGAGGATAACTCTCAGTGATAAGGAAGAGAGTGAAGACTCCAGCCTGACTGACAGTTGTGAAGCTGCATTGAGTGAGACCTCTGATAAGGACCTCATTGAAAGGATTTCACTTGATTGTTCTTACCACTCCTGTTTCTCCCAGTCTTCCTCAGGTACTGGACCTAAACCTCTGGGGAAGGATCAGCACTGGGAGTGATACTTGCTACTAACCATTTGTAGATTGGTGTATTAGTAACTGCAGTGTTTTAAGAGATCTGGCTTCTGTGCTCTAGAGCAGCAATCTGGAAATATCATTGGAGAGCCAGACACTATGAAATCCATTCTAATTTTTAAGCAGGACATGATGGCTAGCTGTGTTGACCATCAGTTGATTCAGCAACATGGATCTGTAGAATTAAGAGGAGCAAAGATGATCTTAAACCGGCTTAGCATCAAGTCTAGAGAAAGGATGTGCCGCTGTCTTCTACCTTGTGTCGTTAATTTATGGCAGTGACAAGTAAGTCTAAAACACTGGTGTTCCACCTGAGCTATATTTTAACCCAGTTGGCACTGTTGGAAGTATTGGCTGAACTAATGATTAAGGTTTAACTAGGCAACTGGGAATTCTGGAAAGATATGCAACCAAAGGGATGCATTCAATAAACGCTTTAAAAATGAATTGTGTTCTTCTACTCATCAAAAACAAAGCCAAAGGCCTCTCCAGACCTGAAAGCAGAATTCCTGCTCTTCACCACTTATTGAATACTATATTTAAGATTAGAAACATTAATTATGTATTATTCCATTATATATTCCATTTGGAATATGTATATTCCAATATATATTCCAATATATATTATGTATTATTCCAATAAGTAGAGTACAAAAGTACAACTTTGCTACTATTGTTAATGATAACTTTTTGGGATGTCTCAGTAAATACTGGCATGTGAGTTTTTGCTTTATATTTCTTTCAAGGGCAGAATTGAGCTATTAAAATTTAGAAAAACAAATGTTTTGGAAAAACCAGAAGTATCATTAAACCATTCAAAGCCTCTGTTTACTAACAATAATATAAGCAATATCTCTTTAATAAGAACAGAAGCGGTTTGGAAAAGTCTAAAGGAACGGCCACTTGTCCAGTGACCACAGAGGTCTTAGATTATGATCTTGTGGCCTCTTTAGTTTAATGAGATCTTTTTCAGATTTAATATGATTTCCATAAACTGAGTATGATTTATTATGATCTCATCATCTTTGTAGATTGAGTAAACAATGCCCCAGGTGTCTCACAGTGCAGCAGGATAATGCCTGATAGGACTATCAAAGTGAATGCTTGGGCATAAATCTGCCCATCTTGCAACCAAATCTGCTAGCATTTGGTTGCAAGATTGTTGGAGTAGTTTGAAATCTAGTATTACATAGGGGATGGGGGGTGTGCAGGTGACCCATATCCCAGATTACAAGCAGCTAGCCATAATAACCAAGATTCAAATAATCACAAGCACAGTCGCCTTTGCCTGCTGTCATTCATAGATATATGTGTTTTGCAGAGCAAATACCTGATAAAACTTTAGCAACTGATGGATTTTATTCAGCAAGGCAATTAGAAATATACTTGACCTCTGTGACTTGAGACTGCATCAAGGTTTAGAGAGGCATTTGAATGCCTCAACACTTAACTTTGGAAGTGTGTTCTACCCAATCACTTCAGTGAATTTCTCACAGAAGAACTTGTTGCTGAAAACAGTTCTTCTGATCAGGAAAGCAGAAGTCATTTGAGCAGAGCTGCTGTTATTTAAAAGTAGTTGCAGCAACAGATCCACACAATCTTCACCCTTTGGAAGCTGTTGAGTGTTATTTCGGGCTCTTGAGTCAGACATACCACTCTTTCAGAATGTCTTTACTTAAATAAAAACCCCTATGAAATTTAGACATTTTTAAAGTATAGTATTATGGAAATTGTTCAGTGAAAATTTTGCATCAGCTTTAAGTTTTTACTTAAGCAGTAAAATACATGCCCATCAATTAGGAGCTATGAAGCTGAACTCCCTGGGCTTGGGCTTGGTGGCACGTTCTTTAGACTGTGTTCCTTCCCTGGACCCTGCATATTAGGCATTTAGGTACAGTTGGTTCTTTTAATAGACAAGAGTAATTAGACCCCTGCTACATATAACATCATTTGATGGCTCATGAGCAGTTCCAGTGCTTGGCATGTCACCAGCAGGGAGGCTGCCAAGCAACCCAAACCCCTGGCTCTCAGAGGAAGCGATTCAACAAGGCCAGGGACACATCTGCTCACCCATCTCCATCACACAGCATTCTCCAATACATTTTTCTCACCAAGTCAGTCATTTAGGAAGAAGTTGAGCTGGTAAATCATTGTGCTTCCCTCCCTGTTTCAGGTTCATCACAGGCTCAGGAAGGTGCAGTGTTCTCCAACCCCAACCCCTGCCTAATTCCATCTCCTCCAAAAACCCCTTCACCTGCATCTGTAACAGGTGTCGCAGCAAGACCCTGGAAAAAAAGGAACCACAGGATAAGATGCCTAAAAACACCCAGCCAAGAGGACAGGCAGTGGATACAGCAATGCCAGCCAAGGGCTCATCAAGAAACTTCAGCTCAGCCTCTGGACAAGAAATTTGCTCTTCTGAGAAAGCACAGCATGCTGGCTGCCTCTGGATCTCCAGGGCAGCACCAGCGTGCTGGGAGCACTGGCCAGCAAAGGCCTATTTCAGTACCAACAGCTGTTGGATCAACAAACATCAGGTATGCACACTGCCAACAGCAGTGCCTGCAGTGTGTCTGGGGAAAACAGAAGGGACTTCACAGCAGGAAAAAGTAGACTTCTGTGTTGTCTCTAGAGTCGCCTGTCTGTTCTGTAAAAAACCCTCCTTTTATTTATGCTGACATTTACTTTTGTGCGTCTAGTACTAAACTAAACATTTCATCATGTTCCTTATAGCTTGAGCACTGGAAATTTTGTATTTTCTTAAATAATAGCTCAGAGTTTTCTTGTGTTCTTACTGCTCCATTCTCATAGTCTAATGCCTATATCTGTTGCAGAGTTCTTGTAGTGGCAGTTGTTCAAGACTCTCCTTAGCTAAACCCCAGCACAAGTTCCTGACATCACACTTCTTATTTTTTCTCCCCTTAAAACTTACATTAAGTCATGTTAGAATGAGCTTTGGAAAATAAAGTAGGCATTAGAGAAGTGTTACATGCACCAAAACATGGTTATTTATGAACCTGCTTACTGTAAGATTAGCATCTTGTTGCTTCTTTGAAGCAACAAAACTGAGGAACTGTGAATGACACTTTGATTTTTGAAGTTAACATAGGCATTATAGAGCAGTATAGGCAGAGAGTACATGCCTTGTGTGGGAAGCTTGTGTGTCTTCTGCTGCTCCCAAGCCTGGCAGCTTTCAGTTGAGTTTTCAGAGTGAGAGACAGCAGAGCTGGTGGAGAGAATGCAGATATTCAGACCCTGAGTGCAGTTTCACAGCAGTGTTTCTCTCCTTTCTCTCAGGCCCATCGTGGATGGGACCCCTCCTGGAAAGATCAACCACCACCAGCCAGCTGTCTGCTCAGCCGCAAAAGCCTCACAGAGGTCTGGACTGATGAACACTGCTTGGCCCCTGACTGCCAGGGCCAAGCTGCAACCATTGCCACACAGACCCACTTCCTCAACATCTCAGAAGAGAAGTTCCCAGTCGTAGAAGATACCCAGGTGGCAGTATGTTTTGGATCTACATACACAGCACAGTCTTGAAGGATTGATGCTATCTTCTTTCAGCTTCTTCTACAAGCTAAATGCAGAGCTGTGCAAGTAGAGCAGTTCAAACAAATGACATGATTTGCCTCAATTAAGGCTACAGCTGGTCCAGAACTGCTTTCTTCACAGAGCACCTGCTGATCAACAGAAGAGCTAATAAACCTCTTATTATAGACAAACATGGTTATTTTTGCAGCCTTCATGCACTAAAACAGAGCAAGTCCTAGTGTATTTCCTCTCATCCACACTATGCTCTGCTCTGTGAGTCAGGCAGGGACACTGAACCAAGCAGAACATGGGGCTTGCAGTTTGTGGAGTGGGCTGGAGGAGGTGAGGGACAGAGCATTCCTTCTCATTCTTATACCCTTGATCTAGCAGCAGCCCACAATGCATCTTATGCAGCCCTGGATGTTTAACATATAAGGGACAAGCCAAGGGCTTGAGAGGAAGCAATGTCTGGGGCGGGTTGTAAGGGGGAGCATGCATGGCCTGAGGAAGAGCTCAGGAAGGTCGGGTGTTTTCAGAGCTCATGCTCCCCCAGGAGCTCACCCATTCACAGGCATCTGAGGATCTTGTTGCCTACATTGCTATGGGAGACAATGCTAACAAAGTGGCTTGCAATATTAACATGTTTGTTTGCTCCATAGCTACCTGGAAGGATTTATCTTGTTTCCTATAGTTAGAGGCATACTGGAATGTCATTAGCATGTAAGCAGGTGTCAAGAGCATCCTCTGCATGTGCCTTTAGTGTCAGGCATCGCATCTCTAGCTTTTTAGACCAAATAGACTTTCTAATATGACTGAATAATTTTAAGTAATGCTGCCACAAAGACAAGGCAGGGAAGTAAGGGAAAAATCCCTTTTTTTTTTTTCAATAGGGCATTTGTTTTACATTTGGGTGAGATTCAAACCATTGGTTTGAGTGACTGCAGACTGAGATGCTGATCCAAATGACTGTGCCTTAAAACTTCATTGATGTTGCAGTCTGAAACTGCAGCATTGCATTTTTTCCAGTTTAAATTACTATGCTAGAGATGTATTTTTCAGTTGGTTGATAAACAGTGATTACATGATAGGTTAATGAATTGGTTTATGTTTTCTTTCTGCTGGTCAGCTTAATGTAAAGGAGCAGAATAATGTAGAAAACACCAAAACTTTGTCTCATCATAGTTATACCACTTTTTCCTACAAAATAGTCTGGAGCTTTAGGCTAATTTGCCCAGTTTTGGCAAGTCCTAGAGGAATTCATCCATCAAAAATCATTAAAACCTATGAAGTATGTGATCCTGTGCAATACTGTGGGTGCAGACAGGATTTCCCATCAGGTGTCACCCAAAAACAGTGCCTGTGCTCGTAAACAGGCTCCTAAAATTCACTTTTTGCCAGTGTTGCTGACCATGACCACCACCAAAACAAAAATCTGGCACAAGGAATGGGGGAATTCTTATTAGTTCTCAGCACATGAAACCTTAGCAGGTAGCAGAGCCAAGCATTGATGGGCAGCTCTGTTTGAGGCTTGAGGTTTTGTGTACCACCTTCATTGTGTCCTTTCTGGGTGATCTGGCTTGCTGAGTAGTATGTGCAAGAGTATGTGCTCTGAAGCTAAACGCATAACATGACTCAGTGCCAAGCTGTCATGCTTGGAGCAGCAGGGAGGCTTGTTAAGAGAGCAAGCTTGGTATCACAGACAGACCTGATGGCTGGAAGAAGGGCTGGTTGTCTCCTCTGCCGGTACTTGGTGCACCTCAAGGCTGCCATGCTGTTGTCTGTTGCAGTTTCCACGACAAGCAAAATAAATAAAGCTGTTGCACATCAGATCTGCGCAGCTGTAACAGATCCACAGAGGAAATTGTTCTCTGGTTTTAGCCTCTGTTCATCCACCTTCCACCTTTTTCATGTAGAAAATGTAAAAGTCAGCCAGGGCTTTATGTGCTTATTATGAAATGTCAGGCATGATGGGCTACCCAGGAATTCTGTTCTCTTGTCCCAGAAAGGAAATATATGGGGAGTTTCACTCTGAGTTTTCTTGTCACTGGTTCTTCTGCTAAAATTCTGTGTTGGTCTATTGCAGATGGACAAAATCCTTTAATGAATGAGCTTATTCCTCTCCCTGCCTTTGTAGACTCTATTAATATTTATCTCAGTAGGATCTTTGCTTTCGGTTGGATGCAACTAGTTTCATATATACATTACCAGCATCCAGCCCCTCGTTCTTGTGAGGAGTTGTTGATGGCTTTAAGTATCTCACTGCCTTAATGGGATTTGCTGCCGGCTGCCAAATTGGTATCTTGAGTGTAAGCAGGAGAGAGGGGTGAGGGGTGGTGGGGGGAAAGGAGGGGAGTGGGTAAAAGTGTGTGCGGTGCTGACTTACCAGCTGGGCTTAAATCACGACAGAATGTTTATTAAGATTTAGCTGTGTTCTAAAGAGTAATAAAAGCAGTAACTGATTGCAGACGCTGGAGACTGGTATCGAGAGGTATCAAGAGGAGCCTGAGTTGTCTGTACTAGTGCAACAATCCTGAAAGATAGTAAGCTGAATGGTGAGGTTGCATTGTCACTTTAGCTAGAAGATTGTTTGAGATGGTGAATAGTGTCCAAAATATTTGATTTTTTTTGTACAATGTGGTAGTTAAGACAATTTTTTTTGTTTACTTACATTCAAGAAAAAGAAAGCTGTAAGTACATTTGCTCTG
>JBCJKH010057069.1:0-18921 GCA_039877255.1 Loriculus beryllinus | reverse complement strand
ACCTTCCCTGTTTAAGCTTTAACCCATTACCCCTTGTCCTGTCACTACAGTCCCTAATGAAGAGTCCCTCCCCAGCACCCCTACAGGCCCCCTTCAGATACTGGAAGGCTGCTATGAGGTCTCCACGCAGCCCTCTGGAACGGAAACCCCTTTTTCATGTTCACTTGCAGGCCCTAATTTAATTAAAACTTGGTTCGTGTAGTGACACTGTCCCTTTAACCGTTGCACCCGACGGACGAGCCTAGGCTGAGGGGCGAGTCAGGGCTCCCGCCTCAGGCTGTGGCCGCTGAGGAATGGCGGCCACGCGCACCAATTGGAACGGCTAGCGGGCAGCGGTGAGAGCATGGCTCATCCCCCTCCCGTCCCGCCCACAGCAAGGCGCAACGGCGAGCAGGAGCCGCGCGCCTCGGGTATGCAGTTGGCAGCGTCTATCAGGAAGTCTCGTCAGAGCAAGTGTTTTGTATGTGGGCATTAACTGCTCATGGCATTGTGATTTCATCTCGCTCAAAAACCTACCCCTCCACCAAAATACAGTTTTCAGAAGTGCCTGAATTGTTTCTTTTGGAGGAACAGCACAAAACACAACAGCTTGAGAACAGCACTCCATCACAAGTCCATCTGGCACAGTACTCTTCTCTCCAGTGGCACCCCGTACATGTCTAAAGGAGAGTGCATAAGGAGTGCAGGTCTGCTTCTGTCAGGGTCCGGAGGGTGTTCATAGGCCTCAATGCCTCCGACCGGCCACCCTTGAGACCTGCACTCCACATAGACCCTTAGACCTGCGTCAGAGCTTGGTTTGCAGAACTATGTGCATAACATATTATACCTGTTCCTTTCCATTCCGTTCCATTCCATTCCCTGCAGCATGATGAGTTGCATGATGATGTGACCATTATTTACCTGAAATACCAACGAGTTTTCAGCACCAAAACCACTTTCAAAGACACAAATCAGATGCAAATCAGGTTACAGGTGAAAAGAGTATTTTATTTATTTACAAGTTGGTTTATTTACCTTAGTTTAGTTAATTTAAGTCTAGTTTAGTTCAGATTTTGTTTTCTAGATCTTGCAGAGCTGCCTTAACCCGATGCACATGCATAGCTAGCAGCGTGCTGACGCATCCTGAAGTCTAGCTTGAAAACACATGCCTTGCAGCCTGTCAAAGGAAAGCTGGGGCAGAAGTGGAGCTGCGAGGGTGTGAGATCAGCGCAAGAAAGAACCCAGCCAGAAAGGGCCAGGGAAGACCTGACTCGGGGTGGCGCTCAGTGCTCCAGAGGACAGCAGCAAGTCCTGGGGCCATGCTGGGGCCACCCTGGGAGTGCAGAAGGCTGCCTCCCCCCAGATGCGGGGCACGAGGGCCACCTGCGTGGAGCATGAGCCACTGCCTTTGGGACAGCGTGAGCCGAAGGAGCCCCATGAAGGGGCTGTGCTCAGCTGTGGAGGAGGCAAAAAACCCCGGGGACACTTGCTAGTCCAGCCCGGGGGCAAAAAAGCCTTCCACCCCAAACTGCAGGACACGAGGGCCCACCTTCGTGGAGCATGAGCACCAGGCCATAACCGAGAGCACCAGGACCACAGGAGCCTTGCCAAGTGATCATCCTCAGTGCTCAGAGGAAGGCAAAAAACCCCCGGGGACCAGTGCCAACCTGCCCCGGGGGAAAATTCCTTCCTGACCCCAGTGCTGGTGATCAGCTACTCCCTGAGCAGGTGAACAAGATCTGCTCCTGGTCCACGGGCTGGTTATGCCTCTAAGGTGACAAGGGGACACTAGTGCTGCCTTTTCTGTCTCCACCTGAAGCCATCTCAGAGGCTTCCAACAGCAGCAAAGTGCCGCTGGCCTGATCCAGCCTGGGAGCAAGAACCCTTCCAGTGCCTGGCACTGGAGCTCCAAAGCACTGGCGGAAGGCACTGGGCTTCATACTGCCCCAGGGCATTGTGATGCTGTGTTGGTGCGTGCTGGCACTATAACATGTGGGTGACGGGACCCCCGCAGCCGTGCCCACTGCAGCCTGGCTGCTGCACCTCGGCCAGCATGCCTTGGAGAAAGGCCTTTGGGCTGCTGGCCTTCAGGCAGGGCCTGTGCCCAGCAGGCCAAGGGGATATTGCTGCCCACAGCTGCCACATACTGGGCACTGCTGCAGGGTGTCCCTGTAAATTAATCCCTATGTCCAAACTGTATCATAGAATCATAGAATCGTTAGGGTTGAAAAGGACATTAAGATCATCTAGTTCCAATCCCCCTGCCATAAGCAGGGACACCCCACACTAAACCATGCCTCCGAAGGCTTTGTCCAACCTGACCATGAATGCTGCCAGGGATGGAGCACTCACAATTTCCTTGGGCAACCCATTCCAGTGCCTCATCACCCTCACTGTAAAGAATTTCTTCCTCATATCCAATCTAAACCTTCCCTGTTTAAGTTTTAACCCATTAACCCTTGTCCTGTCACTAGAGTCCCTAACGAAGAGTCCCTCCCCAGCATCCCTATAGGTCCCTTTCAGATACTGGAAGGCTGCTATGAGATCACCATGCAGCCTTCTCTTCTCCAGGCTAAACAGTCCCACCTCTCTCAGCCTGTCCTCCTATGGGAGATGCTCCAGTCTCCTGATCATCTTCGTGGCCCTCCTCTGGACTTGTTCCAACAGTTCCATGTCCTTTCTATCTTGAGGACACCAGAACTGCACACAATACTCCAGGTGAGGTCTCACGAGAGCAGAGTAGAGGGGCACGATCACCTCCTTCAACCTGCTGGTCACGCTCCTTTTGATGCAGCCCAGGATACGGTTGGTTTTCCCGACATCTTCAGTGGCCAAGCAGCATTTCAGCCTCTCAGGAAGGCAGTAAGAGTCCTTTTCTCCTACCCATGGCCAAGGTAAGCTCCTGAGTAGCACCCTGGGGTGCACGGGGTTTGGGTCAGTCTTTCTGGTTTACAAAGCCTCAGGCCAGATTCCCAGGTGGTGCAAGCTGGTGTTGTCTCCCTGATTTTCACCCAAGCCACATTATATGTGCTAGCTGCAGAGCTCGTCCTTCCCTCTCTAAGCATGGTGCCCATCTCAGTAAGGATCCTGGAAGGCTGGCAGAGTTTGACTGGATTATTTGATGGGCACTGGGGCTAGTGCCACCACATGCAATTCATTCCTGTTCTGGATCATGGAGCTTGAACCATCTTTCCTACTTTCAGTGTTCCTGCCATGGCTTCGTTTGCAGCATCATCACTGTTCAGCAGCTGCCTGTGCTGCATGTCCAAGAAGGGTACCAGAGCTCAAGGCCAGCTCCCAGGCTCCCATGGGACCAGCAGGGGCTCAGCAGCCACCCACATCTGTGTCCTGCCCACCACCGGGAGGCATTGCTCAAAGCTTGGAGCTTCAGTCCAGGAGCAGTGTGCTTTGGTCCTGGAATGTTGTTGATCCAGTGGGTCCGGGGTTCCCTATCTGCTCAGGCTTTCATGGAGGCAACCAGCTTTTTGTGATGGGATCAAGCTGGCTTGCAATGAGAGACCCAGGGACATGCTGGTGTTGATCTAGGTGAGGAGGCAGGTGCCAATTCACCGGCTCTGAGGATATTCATGATGCTGTCAGGGAGGAGGCAGCAGACAGAAAATAGATACAGTTCAAACACAGGAGAGAGGTGAATATAAGGAACCACAAGTATACCTCTGCAGGGTAAACCCTAGCCCCCTAAGCCCCCACCCCTGGTCCTGTGTCGTCTCCAACTGTAGCAAGTAGCAGATGCCCAGAGAAAAGCCATCAGAGCATAGGAACAGGACGAGTCATTTCCCCTCCTTGTCTTGCCGCATCTCTCAGCTAAGTGCTTGTTGCACAGGACAAATGAACACCAAAACGGGCCCAGAATGCTCTTCCAGCCTCCAGCAATCTGTGAACTTTAATCTTTGCATTTAATACATGGCATTGGTTAGATATTGTTAGATTGGGCTGGTTTTGGTGTGAGCATCCTTCCGCAGCTCCTTATCCCCATGCCACAGCCTGAGGGTGGGACGCAGCTGGCATGACTGCCAGTGGCTCCATGTTTCCAAAGACTTGGTGTCATTTTGTCTTTTTCTGAGTAACAGAAGCCCAGAATAGCAGCCAGGAGGGGACACAATGTGTGCTTGCCAAGTGGAGTGGAAATGCAGAGAGGCTGCCATTGCTCCCCATTCTCAGACTTAATCACCTCCAAGTCTCCCTACTCCCCCCCAGCACTGCCTCATGCCACCTCTCCCCTGCTCCATGGCTTCCCCGAGTAGGCTGTCCCGTGTAGGACCCGCCACTGAGACTCTCCCCTTTTTGCTCTGCTTTGGCTTCCTGGGTCTCATTGGTACATCCTGCCAGTTTGCTCTGGCTCCACACACTTCTGCCTTGTCTTGCAGGGCTGGTGTGAGCAGTGATGCTTCATTGCTGCCATCACTGTCACCTTGTGCAGCATCCCTAGATGAGAAATTTGGGTGCTCTCCCTTCAAACTGTGGTGTGCAGGCACCTTGTGCTCCAGCATTATCACTGGCTGCCTGCAGCCCCACTGCCCAACTCATGCACATTAGCTGATATCACCTGCCAAACTGCAGAGCGAGCAGCAGAATCAAGCACGCCAGGCTCCATCCCTCTGTGCCATCCCAGCCAGTGTCACGCTCTCCCTGGCATGCCCATGCCCCTGCATGGGCAGCAGGCACCATGTCTGATAGGTGAGTACCTAAGGCTGTGGGTGCAAATACGTGCATCCAAATTCCTGCCAGTGCTGCAGAGGGGAAGAACTGTCCCAGCCACATCCCCTGATGACCTTGTCACCCAGCAGGGACCTGCCACAGTGCCAAGTGCTGCTCTTCCCTGTGGCTCAACCCTGCAGCATCCCGCCTTTTCCTTATTTGTTTTTCTCCCCTTGAGAGCTATTCTTTCCCTCCCATATGCTGTAATAATTACAAGTTATAACTCAGCAGCTGCTCTGCTATTCCAGGCTCAGCAGAGCCACGCGCCTCCGCCTTCCCTCCCTCCCACAGCTCCAGGTCAGTGTCTTGGCTCCGGCAATCAGGGATTCCTGTGATTTCTGCCACTTGGGAGGATCTGGACCCTTCTCCCCTCCGCTGCCATCTGGCTTCTGCCAGTCCGCCCCAGCATCACCAAGGGGGATGGGGCTGCGACATCCATCTGTTACCATGGAGAAAGCTAAGCCAGCAAAGGGATGCACCCCGCATCCTGGGTGAAGGCCGGGGGGGAGGGGGGAAAGGGATTTTCTCATGTATTTGTTTTATTGTCATGTATCAGGTGTCACTCGTGAGGTCTGCTGCAGATGACAACCACCACCATTGCTCGTGATGGATGGTACCTCCTAAGACCTCTTGCTGGAAGAGGTAGTGGTCTGCCACCGTCATAGCTGGCAGACCAAGTCCCCATTCCTCAGACGAATGCAGTGCCTCCAGTGCAACACTGACAGTGTAAAAGTGATTACAGGAAAAAACAGCTTATTGGGTTCAGCTGCTTTGGTAGCAGCCCAACACTGCAGGCTGCAGCCAACGGAGCTAAAAATGGCGCAGAGATGGAGAGCAGAGCAGGGCTGAGAAGGCCAAACACATCTCTTTGGTGGCGAGCAATAGCAGTTGCAAAACCAGATTCATGTAATTAAAGGTTGCATCTTGTGTTGGCCTGGGCTGACCCCAGAGATGTCCTTGGTAAAGAGATAAGAGAAGAGCAAGGAGGCTGCCTATTGCCTGGAGGTCCTCTTCACTGTCCTGTGCTGCATGCTGCTCCAGCTGCATTGACACATGCACACACGGCCCATAGCCCCAGTGGGCATGCCGTGCTATCCTCAGCACTGCACCACATCACATCCCATCCTGGCAGACTCCCAAGGAGGTGATTGCCCCCCATGCAGCATCCCTGGGACCCAAGTTAGCATCCATCCCTCCTGCTCTGGGTGTGAAAGGGGTTTTCTTCTCCCTTTACAAGAGACTTCTGCCTACGGTCTATCCGACTGCTGAGAGGTCAGTGTGAAAGCACCGCAAGAAGAAGTGTTTCTGCCTGCTCCCCTCCCTGAAGAAAGCTCTGCCTCTCTGACAGCCCCAGCCTCCCCCTGGCCAGTCAGGCTGCTGAGGCCAGAATCTCATCTCCAGCACAGATGAAGCTTCCCAGAGACGTGTCAAGACAGCCTGATCTGTGCCAATGGCAGCGAGACGTGAGAGTCTGCTTTGCACTTACCCAGCCCATGGAAGGCTGCGCTCCACTCCCCAGGCAGTGCAAATCCAATGTCTGCCTGCTCCTGTGTGATCCTCTACCTGCTGCTTCCCATCTCTCAAAGGTGGCGTTCCCAGCCCAGTTGCAGTGGGCCTGGGACAGTGACAAAGCCCCATGGCAACATGAGGCAAGTGTCTGCAGCATGGCCAGCACCTGAATTCACGTTTGGCAATCTGGGGTGCAGGCAAGCTGCCTGTTCTTCCTTCCTCTTGTGTGCTCCTCTTTACTGAGATAGCAAAATGCTGGGGGTTAAAGGCAGGGTTTTACTTAGGGATGAGATTTGCCACAGCCACCAGCTCGCAGTGGTCCCGGCTCTTCTCACCTCATTTCCACATGGAGATGTGTACCACAGCAGTGACATCAGCCAGCCTGTCCCTGCAGGCAGTGGATCCTGCAGGATGTATGGGGACAGGGGTGGGTGCTCTTTCTCATGGTCCTCCCAAAGCTGTAAGTGGGAGTCTGCAAGGAGGAGGGTCTTCCCAGGAATTTTGCTTCCCAGGTTGGGAATGCTGCTGCTGGCACCACTTCAGTGTGGTGGTGGGCAAGGTCAAGGTCTGTGGCTGAGGATTTTGTGCCATAAAGGTGCAAAAGTAACCATGAAAACTGCACCCCTCTGCTTTCGGGCCAGCAGCCACAATGCTCTGCCTTGTATTCCTCTCCACCCAGAAGGCACTTGGAAGAGATGACATGGTGCTTATCTGAGCTGGCTTTGATGCTTCACACTCTGCGAGACACAAGCGCAGGCTTCAGTGCCGGCGCTGGTGGCTCTGGGACGTGCTGGAGGACCACTCACCGGGGAAGCAACACGTGCCTCAGTTACACCTCCCACACGGGAGTAGGCAGCCCCAGGAAGAGGCATCTTGAGCAGCCTGTGCCATCTCGTACAGGCGAGCTGGCAGCTCCATCTGGCTCCGCTTCGGTGGAGCTGCCGAGGGCGGCCGGCGGGGGCTGCGGGTGGTGTGCCAGGAGTGGGCGAGAGGAGGAGAAAGGAGGGGTGCACGTGCCCCACACTGACAGATTCCTCTTGGTGGGAGCTAACCCTCCATGAAATCACCTGTTCTGCCCCATGGCAGGGGTCATGGGTTTAGGGGCCCATTTACGGTGGTTGCTGGAGCTCAGCTGGACAGGAATGTGCTATAGGGGCTGCAGCTGGCCCATATGCAGTGACCCAGGGCTGGGCTTCCTGCCCAGGAGCTCCAGCTGCCGCGTGCATTGACCGTACAGTGAAGTCTCTTTGAGGCTCTGCTCATTTCCAAGGGTCTTGCACTTTGCTTTTACTCTTCCAAGAGGCAGTGAAGTTTTAGCTTGAAGCTGGAGATGTGAGAGCAGGCTCCTCACTGAAACAGGGCAGCTGGGGCATTGATTAGGATAAAAACACGTGGGGTTAACGCTGCACCCCTTGCCTTTCCGAGCCCAGGCTAATTCACAGCAAAACTACAGCCCTTATCTCCATCCAAGCTTTGCAGCAGGGTAACTGCAGCCACTTGGTTATTGGTTTCTTCATCTCAATCTCTTTGATCATGTGCCACGATTAATCTGATCTCCACGAGGCGGGATGAGTAGGAGTCAGAAGAGAAATTGCAATCGTCTGTGCCTTTGGCATGCCAGAATGGAATAATTCCCTAGGCTCATCTCCACGCTGGCAGCTCTAGGAAAAGCCCTGTCACTTTAATGACCAGGAACACTGTGCAAGGCTGAGACACTGATATAAATGGAAATACTCGACCCATCTAATTGTGTAGCTCCCTTCAAGGGTTTCTTACCTCTCTTGGAAAGCATCACCAGCACAGAGCAGAGATGACCATGCCTGTTTTATGCTGACCATCATTAACCCATATCATGGATGATGATCCAAAGTATATTCTGTATAGAAATTCTTTCTTTCATCCTGTATTTATCCAACTGATTATTCCAGCTAAGACAGCTCTGTCCATCCTCCATTTGTCCAGCTGATTATCCCATCTCACCTCACCCTCACTTCTGTTGAATTATGCTCTGTGGGGGTTTTTCCAGCTTCTTTCTCTGATTTCTCAAGAGCATTTTGCATCGTAGTCCCTTTCTCAGGTGTGCTGGCCATTCCTCCTGTTGCTCTTCTCTCCAAACTGAATACCTGAATGGGTTAACAATCTTGGGCCCTCTCTGTTTCAACCTGAGCAACCAGTATTCACTCTGTGCACTCTCTGTATAGTATTTTTCACCTCTGTAACCATTCCCCAGGCTTACCTACAAGAATCCATACATACATTACATACATACATACAATCCATCCACCCATACATCGTTATCCATAACAATGCCTAAAGTCTTACAGCGAAATACATTGTCTCCTTCTTTTCCTGCCTGCAAAGCTGGTGGGTCCACAGCGGGAGGAGGTTGGATGAGTCTGACACAGCTCAGCTTCAACAAATCCCTGTTGGTGGTGGCAGGGGATAGTCTACACTTGCTCACTTGCGGGAGCAAAAGCCAGAATCAGGTGGAATACATGAGCAATGGGGGCTGCTGTTCATCCGGTGCTTCCCTGTATGGTCTTGGTTGCATTGAAGAGTAGCCCAGTGTGCCATGCCCATTCTGGCCAGCCTTGCTAACGGGGCATGATAAGATCTGCTGTGGATTTCATGTCCTTGCAGTCTCCCATGCACTTCACTGCCACACCAGCACCCCCCTGCCAGGCAAATGGTGCGTGGTCTCAAAACCAAGTATATCCCAGGGGCAGAGTGAAGATGAAGGCTGTCCTGTCCCTCTGGATCTGTCCCCCAGTGTCCCTGTGGTGCCTCTTGCCAGTTGCCACCTATCATTGCTGATTGATAGCAACCCTCATCTCCCACTCTGCCCCTCGAGCCCTGCTCTTCTGGAGAACAGCCAGTACATTTCATGTTGGTACATTTTCTAGGAGCAAAACCTGTCTCGTTGTCAGCCTCCTCAGCGTTCCCCACGTGGAGCAGACCTTTGCAACGCAGTTTTAGAGGGAAGCCCATTGAGAAGCAGCTTAGGCTGAGGACCCCAAATGGGCCCTTACGAAAACACCTTCAGAGGACAATTTTCACAAAGACCCTGATTCTCACCTGGGACTCACCAAAAAAGAAAATAAAGAGGAAGAGGCTGTTAATGCAGGTTGACGAGCAGAGGGTGGCTCACAAGTCCCTGCATTCTCTTGTGTGGATCAGCCTGGGCTCAGCCTCCCTCCTGCCTGTTCTCTGCCCTCAGCTTGCCCAAAGGCTGATGAATGGGGCTGGCGCTGGCTGCTGTTGTGCCAATCTCCGCTGTGGGGCGATGGGCTGGAGCCGAGCAGTGCCATGCTTCCTCCTCTCTGGCGTTGTGGGACACAGATGCCGATTGCTCCCTTCCTGTTTCTGGCTGGGCTGGGGTGCTCAAATATCCCAAGCTGATGCTGGCTTCAGGGAAAAAGCCTTATTGCCTTACAAGTGATGATGGACAACTACCTAGTGATTGGCAAGGTACAGTTTTGGGGTCTGTACCTGCTGTGTTCAGTAAACTCCAGCACTGGGGACATGCATAACATTAATATGCACCCATGGAGCTCTGAAAAAGCTTTGAGAACTGATCCCTGTGATTCTGGGTCCCTGTGGGGATGGAGAGTGGGCTCTCTCTCCACACAGCCTTAGGAAGTGAGCAGTTCCCTTCCTAAGCCCTGTCAGAGGACAACAGGGACCAGGGAGGTGGGAAGATGTTGAGACTGGAAAGCCCCAGAGGGCAATTTCTCTTCTCAAGCAGTTGCACTTCTGTTTGCAGCACCAGGGCTGAAGAAAAGACTTGGATATGTCACCACTGCCCCCAGGCCCCCCTCAGAGAACAGAGGATATCTTGGCTGCCCAGGGAACTCCCAGGTGATCCTGTTCTACTGTGGTTGTGACAGGCAATATAAAATCAGCTGAGAGTTGTACTGGCAGCGTCATTTGGAACATAATGGACTAATGCTCCCTTTAGCTTGATTAAGGTTTGGTTTTTTTTAATGAATTAAAAGTTAACCTGAATTAAGAGTGTTCATTCAGAATTTCAAATGAGGTTCAAAAAGACTTTTCTAGATGGTTCCACTAATCCAGATTTCCAATCTTATTTATCTTGGATTCATTTTCCAACATTTTTATTGGTATAAAACATCAGTCAGACATGCTACTGCTGTTTTGAAAGTGAAACACTTTCGTCTTTTAAGGGGTGCAATGCTTGATATAAACACCTCTTCTAAGCATCTTGTACCAGTCCCTCCTTCCCAGGCAAAATACGCTATGCTAAAGTGAAGAGTGCTGATTTAGTTTTACAGGGAGATAGATACCTATGTGCACAAAGAAATGACTGAGAAAGTTGTTCCACCTTAACTACTCCAATAGCTGTAAATCAATGCAACTTATGAGCGCTAACAAGGCTTGAAGCAGTGGCCAGAAGGCAATGGCAGAAGTATCTGTGGTAGTTTATGATCTGTTTTAACTCCTGTTCCCTTCCCTCTCCCTCTTCTCCAAGCTGCTCGGTACTATTCTGACTGCTTGGGATTGAAGCAGAGATGGTGGGAAGGACTGAGGAACTTTTTCTCATCTCCATAACACACTCAGCTGTGTTTAGCTTAGACAGCCCTGCTCCCCTCTGAAGCTCCGTCAGTGCCCAGCTGGATCCTGCTAGGAAGCCAGTGGGACTTTTCTGCACAGGGGAAGCTGCCCCAAAGCCCCCCATCCAGAGCAGCTGCTGGGTCAGCACCTCACAAGGTGTGCAGTAATTGTGTTCATCAAACTCTGCATTGCAAAGAAGAGCTTTATAAGGTACCGTGTTCTGCTCTACTGTCCTTAGCGCTGCTGCTGAGACCGGGTTGGTTTGGGTGCAGGCCGGGGCAGTCCACATCCCTCTGCACAGCAGTGCCAGGAGGAGCACTCCACTGGTTGTGTTTGAGCTGCGGTACCACCCCGGTGATCAAACAGGAACCACTGCTCCGATGGGGACGTCACCGTCTTGGCATGCAGCACAGGGGTGGCGGAGGGACGGGTGAGGACCTTTGCTTTGGAAGAGGCACCAGAGCCCGGTACAAGGAAGCGTGCAGGTGGCTGAGTCAGTCCACGGGCAGCCTGCCTGGCATCGTCACCAGGGCATCAGCTGCACAGTCAGGAGCTGCAGCCTGCTCTTCCCAGCACAGCTTAGGTGCCTGCAGACACTTGCTGACACGTAGGAGTGAGCTCTTCCTGGGAAAGAGACCCGTGGACTACAGATGAGAGAAGAGCCGTGGCTTCCCAGCGCTTCCACATCCTGCCAGCCCATGGCAAAGCAGTGACCAAGGTGTCCTTCAAACCCAAGGCAGCTAGTCTGCAGGAGAGGGAAAAAGAACAGAAAGAAAGGAGAGCTGCCTTTTTAAAAGTAACCCCCCTGCCTTGGGGTCTTGGGGCTGAAAGGCAGAGAAAAAGGGCTTGTTGACCTGATGTTAACCTTCAGCTGTCAGCCATTCAGCTCCCTGGTCCTCACATGCCGCTGCTTAATCCAGGAGGAAAAAAGTACAAAGCCTGCCCAGAGCCTGTGCCATCTCATTAACATTTGGCTTAAGTGTGATTTCTGTGCTGCACTGCCAGTGTAGCAGCTCCAGCTTAAGGAGTATTTTCCTCTGCCTTTGGCTTCCCAGGCTGTCCTGGCAGCATAGAGGTTTATCACAGCTTCTGCAGTACCATGCATCAGGGCTGGGGTCCCTGAGGTGAACACTGGATGGTGAAATGCAAGCCATGTGGATCACTGGTGTCTTTTGGCTTCATGAAAACTTGAAAAGAGCTTTCTTGTGAGGTTGCATCATCCTTCTTTTGGCTAAGATGAGGTGGTTCCCAAGACAAGACCAAATGGGTTTGGCTGTTGCCTGGTACCTTTCATTGAGGGTGGTGATTCCACGAAGCCATAAAAGTGAAACCACAGTGTCTGGCTTGCCATCATGTCACTCATCGTGTGCATCCAAAGGAAGAGAAGGTCAGAGGGATGGTCAAGGAAGACATTCCACAGGAGAGACAGCATGTTGAGCATGTTGAGTTTCAGTCAGCTGTCTCCTGCCCCCACACCTGTGCAGACTTCATTAAGTATTAGAGCTCTGCAGCTGGCTGAGCTAGCAAGTATTACACGTGGTTCAGCACTCATGAAGCTGGCAGGGGCACCTGCTGCCCTGCGGGCTGGCATGGGGCTGGCAAAGGTTCCCTTTACTCAGCAGGGAGCTGGCGCTGCTGAGAGCACTCCCACCTGACAAGCGGGTCGGAGCAGGGGGGCTTTATGCTGTCTAACATGAGCAGTGTGCTGTTGGTGGTGGAGGAACACAGCCATGTGCTGAATAGGGTTGCATGAGCTTGGAGATGGAGCTTCAACCCTATAAAGATGGACGGCTTTCTGTAGGCTTGATGGACTTCTTCAGTGGAAGGACCTCTGTTTCTGTTGAGTATAACAAATCATCCTATAGCAATAAGCCTTTTGGGGCTGAAGCTTAGTTTCTTTGATGTAGGTTAGTCCTACAACAAAGTCCAGCTGAGGACGCACACTACATGGAGAAATCACTTGCTGTCAGGCTCTCCTGGTGATCAGCTGTAGAACAGCTCTGAACCTGGGAAATCTAATGGGACAAGTCTGGGATCCACGTTGCTGCTTAGCCATGAGTAAGGAGAAATGCCTGTGCCATGTCAGACCAAGGATCTGAAGTGCTGAGAGCCTAGGGAGCCTTCAGGGAGCAGTAGGTGCTCCCAAGGGCCCGTTCCTCAGCACTCCCTCGATTCCACCCTTTGTCATCTCCTCCAGGAGTGAGGCCCGTATGTCCCCTCACCATTATCTACTAACACAGGTCAAGAGCAAAGCCCCCATGCTTCCTAAACAGCATGTGCCTGTGTTTATTAACCCAGGTGATTCTTTATTCCCCACCAATTTGTCCAGTCTCATCTTGAACCGATGCAAATGCTCACAGCTGATGGCATCCTTGGGCAAGGAGTTCGCAGGTCTGTCCCCCACTACACAGGGACCTGAGTGCTTTGAAAACAGTCCCAGTTTTGTGCTGGGGAGGGCAGCAAGGCCCTATGAGCCTTCTTTGGGCCATGCATGATTTTGTAGTCCTCTACCATAACATCTTCAGTCATGGCTTTTCTAGACTGCACAAGTCTTTGCTTGCAGGGGAGCTCCTCCAGGCCTTTGGTCCTGCTTCATCCCTTTCTCCATGTTCCCCTGTTGTATTTTGGGTCTGAGGCAGCAAAGAGGAGCCTTTCAGGGCACAGGTCAGCACAGTGGCTTGGCAAGCATGCCTGCTCCGCAGCGCGCGTGCCAGATGCTGCTGTTTCTTGGCCGCAGGCTGTGCCAGCTCCTGCAATCCCATTTGCTGAAGCAATTGGCACCACACACCATGCATAACCTGCTTGTTATGATATATAGAGAGAAAGTGTCTTTTTTGGTATTCAGGATTCTTTCCCCTCTGAAGGGTAGAGGTGACGTCTCTGAGGTGGTTCTACGTGCACTGGGCTGCCTCCTGACCACAAAGTCATCCTCCCACTGCTAAATCTCCTTTGTTTTCCTGCAGAGACCCCATGGTGCGTAAGGACCATAGGTGAGAGCCTGGTGTTGCTCAAGAGCTAAGAGGAGCATGTTTAGTGTTGTACCATCTTGTTCCCTTTACTTTTATCCCAGGTAAAACGTATTTATAAGACAACACAGAAAAGAAAAGCAAGCAAACAAACCTCACTGTGGTGAATAATCTCCTGGCTCATTTCATGCTGATAGGTCAGACAGACTCCAACTGGAACTCAAACTTCTCTGAAAGCATTCGGACTATTATAAATGCAAGAGCACAGTTTGTGTCCTGAGATGAACTTTGCTGCAGGTAAGGCTGTAATGCAATCCTGTCTTAAGGAATGATAACACTTTTTCCCCCAACGATTTTTCCTTCTTCTTGGCCCCACCACAGATTCGCTCTCACCACTCAGCTCTAATCTTTTCTTTGGCAGCTGAAACTATTATCTTTATTGTTTTGGGGCTTGGCTTCTTCCTGCTTGATCTCCTAATTGGATTTTTACTCCCCGATCCATTTAATCTCTTTGCATTCAGTAAAACCCTTTAACCCTTTGGCACCCCTCCACCTTGCTAACTGGTTACCCTTGAAGGTGCTGTTCTCATGCCACTCTGATTCACCCTATCTCCCTGATTTGCACGAGTACAGGCTGCCATCTCTGGTCTCACTGTCAGTAGATAGCATGCTTCATCATCACTTTGCAGGCTGCAAAGGCTTACTGGGTTTTAACCAATACTAATCAAAACAACCCACATCACCCTTTAAAAGAAGGTTTGAGGTCGCTGTAGGGTCAAAATCGTTCAGAAACTATGACATTTTAGCAGTGGCTAGCAAAGGCTACTGCTTCATCTGGTTGCCCAAAAAAGCTGCAGCTGCCCCATCCCTGGCAGTGTTCGAGGCCAGGTTGGACAGAGCTTTGAGCAACCTGGTCTAGTGGAAGGTGTCCCTGCCCGTGGCATGCAGTGGGAACTGGATGAGCCCATTTCAACCCAGAAATTGTGATTTGCCTCCCACCTCGGTGGAGAGCCCAGTCCATCAAGACCAGGGGTCAGTTCTGTGTCTCTGGCTGTGTCTTAAAGTATTGGCAGCCACAAGAGAGGTGATAGAGCAGGGGGGCTGTATCCACTTCTGGCTCTGGCATGGGCATCTGGATTGACTGTGGGCAGGTTGACCAACCCTTCCACTTCTTTATATCCTCTCTGTAAAATGCAGATCATACAACATGCTTTCTTCCACCTCCTATCAATCTTCCTCCATCAGCTCTCAAGCTCTGAAGGATGGGGTCTTGTCTATGCAGTGCCTCACATAATGGGCTCAGGGTCTTCACTGGAGGCTTTGAGCATGCCAAGGATGATCCAATTGGTGCTTTCTGTACAGCTGCTATGATCTCAGTCCTCCATACCAGCAATTTGTTCTCTCCATGAGTAAATTGATGCAAACACAGGAAAACTGTGCTTTGATTTATCCAGGCAGCAGAAATTCTCAAAGCTACCATATGAGCACAGGTGAGATGGTGTCTGGTATGGATGGGACTTGGGTACCCCATATCCAAAGAAGGAGGTGTTTAATTTCGTAGCCTGAGCCATGCAGCTCAGCTCACAGGAGGAGAACAGAGCTGAGACAATAGCATCATGCCAGTGGTCTGCTTCTAATGTCAGGCCATGCGGTGGTGCAGTGCTGTGATTTTCAAGCAGCCAGGATTTTCACTTGTAACATATCTTGTTTACAACCCAGAGCACAGTGGAGCAAGCTCTACCCCAAGCCATTTGAGCCTAGTGATGGAATAAAACCTCGGCTTAGCAAAATGCTGAGATGTAAGTACAAAGGCAGGAAAAGTATGGCCAGGGAGTACCAATGTCCCTACTACTGGCTGCTTAACCCAGGTCCAGGTGCCTGGCTCCTGACAAGCCTTGAGGGACCTGGTCCCTCCTTTCATGCTTTTTTCCAGCCTTTTTACAACCTCGGTGCCTTTGTTTTTGTAATGTTGGTTGCCATGGTTAAAGCTGTTATTCACAGCAGGGTTTGCATCTTACCCATGAGACAGATACAGAGATGGAGATGTACGTGAATACACGTGTTTATCCTCATTCCAGTTCCCTCTGGACATGTGGAAACCAAATCTGATGGGGAAGGAAAACCGTTCAGGGGAATGGAGAGAGGGAGAGAGTCACCTTGGGGAAGTATGTCCAATTAAGACACAGACTAAACCAAAAGTATGGCAAAAGAGAGATATCTGGGGGAGGGCAGAGGTGGGCTTAGGTTTGTTGGAGATACTCTTGGGTAGGGAAAATACACAACTTCAGTCTATTCTAAGGGTGCAGCGCACATCTGGAAAAGTGGGGGGCATGGTTACCTTCCTGTACACCATTCCCCCATCTGGCAGAGCCAACATGATTCTCCTCATCCCTGGTGTTTTCCTGGTTGCTCCAAGTGCTAAAGGGGTTTGATAGGGTTTGTTTTTTTTTTTTGTCCTTTTTCCAAATGTGTCTGTCAAATATATATATCCTTAATTTTACCTTATTATTCTTCTTTTGTGATATTACCTATCCAAGGAAAGGGGTAGATGTGGAATTGGGCCTTGGGCACATTCACGTAGGGTATTCTTATCCAGAGAAAAGCGATAGCTGAAACTTTGGCTTTTAGACTTTGGGGGGTTTTGGCTTTGGTGTATCAGGCTGAGATCATCTTATTGTTGTAACTTAGAGACTGATTCAGAAGAATGAATCTGCTAAGAAAGAGGGACCAAGTTCCTGAGTTTCGTGGCTAATGTTGTTGCACAAGTCTAAATTGATGGGACAGTTCTGAATTGCTTCACTCAAACATGCAGCGAATGAAGAATTGCATCAATAACTGCTGGGACTTCTTCCAGCCCCTCCAGAAACAGCTGATTTTTTTCTCTCCTTTCACCAGCCCACCAGCCCTGGTGTTGTCTAGGGATCTAGGGATTTTGGGCAGCTCCCAAAGGAATTAACCACTTGTAGGGAATTCACACTTCGCTGCATCCAGATACAGTCTTATCCCATCATGCCACTGCATCAGTGTGTGTTCCATCCACAGCCACTGATGTTAGTGCACATCTGCAGATAACAGGCAGAGAAGATCTGGCTTGGAGAAGCAAGAAGGGGCAAAACTGAGCCACTGGACCCTGGAAAATACTCCCCACTTGCTGGCCTGGATGGTAAACTGGCCGAGTTCACTGTGCCCATCACTGAGTTAGTTTAGCACATTTCACTGCTATCTTTTAGCCTTGTCATGCGATGACTCGTACTGACATGGTGGAGGAGGTTTCTGCCGGGACCCTTTTCTGTTGTAACCCTTTCAAAGGAACCATGGTCAGATGACCCATCTGTCCTCATGGATGTCTGTTGTCCAGCAGCACAACAGCTTTGCTGACAGCTCAGCTGCAGGAGAGCTGTGCTAAAGGGGATTTTGCGCTCCCTGCCATGCTGGCAGCAGCATCAGCATTGTTTTCAGCTCTGGAAGTTGCTGGTGAGTCCTGGAGGAGGGGACTGAGCTCACTCACCCAATCCACCAGCAACGCCTGTGCCTGGACAACATGTGTGGGGCTGGTCTGTGGTAGCTCCTAGGTAAGAAGTGAGCCCAGGTCCTCTGGGGTGTGTTGGTATCTCATATCCTTTGACTCTTCCTGGAGGCAGGACTTGCCTCCCATGTAACATGAGGCACTTGACTATGCCTGGTTATCCCTAGCTCCTGCCTACCCAAAGAAAGAAGATGGCATCCTTAGGGGCTGAGTCAGCTACCTAAGAGACAAGTCACTCTCAAGTGTGTTTTTATCATTGACTGAAAATCTCTCCAGGAGACTGGAGCTCAAAATTAGCTGCTGACATTAAAACCTGAGACAAGATCCTGAGCTGGAAGGCTGGGAATTCACTCCTGGCTTGGTAGGTAGAAGATAAAGGGGACCACTTCTAAATCATATGCAAGAAGTTCAGAAATGGCTCCTTCTCCACCAGAGCAACGCTGGTACAACCCCAGCTCAGCGATTTTGACAGCCTCAGCCTTATGTCCAACTGCTGGCCAGGGCTGGCCATTTGCCTTTCGCTTGGGCACGATGTCACAGCTCACTGCCCTGTGTTTCTACACCACAGCAATGCCCAGCCAGCCAGGTCTTAGTGCTTTGAGATCTTGTCCAGCCCTCATAACCTGCTGCTGCAAGCACTGACAGCACTGGTGAGGATGTTGTCCATACTCACCTGGCTCCATGCTGATAGGCACCTGCTGTCTTACCACGCTGTCCGTTCCCTTTGGGAAAACACCCAGAAAAGTTGTTTTCTCGCCCTTGTGCACTGTGTGTGCCTCTAGGGCTGCAGCCCTGCCTGACAGCTGCCACCCTCCCCAAGCTTTGTAATTGGGATCAGGGAGCTAATGAGGAAGTGAAATCCATCCCATCGCTTTCTGTGGTTGTTTTTTCCCTTCTCCTCCATTGAGGCAATGGAGAAATCTGATATCTGAGCCAAACAAGGGATGTCTGTAACCATGGTTCTGCCAGCATGAATGGAGCCTGATGGCCAGGAAGAGCAGAGCAACCTCAGAGCCACATGGAAACGCCCCTGTGCTTTTGTCTTCTCCATAAAGTCACCACAAATTAACTGCAGGTATGTCCTGAAAATTAATGAGTTGAAGTCTTTTACAGCCTCACATGGGCCATCTTCTGCAGAACGTGTCCTTAATTCAATCCTACTTCATTCCTGAGCTGCTGCATTGAGCCTGGTGGCAGGAAAGCGGTCTGATTGCCTGGTGCTGTACAGGCAACACACAGGTCCACTGAGAAAAGCCCGCTACAGCTCACGTGCATCCTCCTGCAGATCAGAGCAGAGCATGGTGAGGAGCCAGCCTGGATTCATTAATTGTTGTCAGCACTGGGTGACAAGCAGACCAGCCCAAATGCCAGCCACAGGAGTGGATTGCACCTCAGCAGTGTAGCTAATCAGCAAAGTGAAATGAGCGTTTGGGGGATGGTATAGTGGAGATGTGACTCAGACACAGCACCACACATAGCTGATCCTGTGGTGCCTTCCTCCAGCATGTTCTTCTCTTGGGAGCTGGCAAAACTTCAGTTGCCTTCTTCTGGGAACGATCAATGGCAGGCAGCAGGGCTAGCAGGAGCCAGGTATGCTTATCCCAGAGGCTCAGCATCGGCTTTGGGCATGGAGGATGTTACCCTGCAACT